>SNQJ01S0113142.1:5462-33921 GCA_010110895.2 Picea sitchensis
GCCATTTGTAGGGTTGGTCAGTTCTTGGCTTGTTATCATGTCGCTTGGCAGCACATGGGTGGTAAGTGTAGTGAAAACTCATCTTGGGAGGTGATTTGAAAGAGAACTCTTCTCCACTTGTCATGGAGTTTGGGTGATCGTTGTGGCTCCCTTGCAGGGATTTGCATTTGTATTCCTTAGGAAAATTCTTGGTAACACATGAGTTGTGTTGTGGGCTCTTCAGATGGTTGTGGGATCTAGTATATATAGGTTGGCTTTGATTCATTGAGATCCTTTGTGGATGATGCAATTTCTTATGGTTTTTGTCTTTCAAGTTCCATTATGTTGTTGGCTCCATGAAGCCAATTTGATGTATTGTGTTTTATTTGTTGACAGTGGAGGTTTTCCATTCGTGTGAAAAGTGGTGCGGGAAACGAGTTGGTTGTTGGGTCTTCCTAAAGATTGGCCTTGGGTCATTTGTAGGGTGGTTGACATCCAGTACGTGGGTGATAGTGAGGACAAGTTCCTACATCACTTGTGTTATTCATCATGCATCTGGTGGAGGTATGTCCATTTCTATATTTATGATTCATGACACATGCATTGGTGGAAGATTACTGATGGAGGGCATCATTGGCACATGGTAGTTCATATGGGGGATTTTCCATGGATGACTTTCATACTCTTAGAGAGAGAGTGTCTACAATGAGGGTCGACTACCAACAATTGTTGACGGACAGGGACTACCTGTTGGGGATTGGTGAGATGTATTACGGGGCTCTGAGGGAGAAGGAATTGGAGGTGGAAAAACTCACTCAATAACATTTATCGTCACCCTTTTGACCGTCTTTAATTCTTTTCCCAGCTCTAATGTTTTCTGACATTCTTCCCCACAGACTTATACTAAAACAAATACCTATTTTTTGTTCGCTGAGAAGACCCATAAACCCTTTTTGAAGCGTCGTTATTATAGAAAACTTGTCGCAACATCCATCAAATGCAACATATTTATAGATTTTATCATGTCACAATTCTGACATTATATAAACCTAAGTGACCATTAGTATTTTGACTTGGTCAACATACTAAGGTGGCCATTGGAGGGGGAAAACCTAGTTTCCACAATGTCGCAATTGTGACAACAATCTTCACAAATGTGGCAAGAGAGACATTTATGTCATAAACGTGGCAATAGAGACAACTAGGTGGAAAACATGGCAAGAGAGACGTCAATGTGGAAAGACCGACGTTATCGGGCAAGATGATTTTTTTTTTTAATTTCCTCTATTTTGCGACAATATGGACAATTTTGTCCATAACGCCGCAAATAGAACGTCGAAATTTGAGAATATGTACTAGTGCTAGTAAAATTAAAACCTAGGTCTAAGTAGAACATGTGAACAAAGAAAAACTAAATAGACATGTAACAAGAAGGGGGGTAATAAATTCAAACTTTAATTATTAAAGTAAAACAAAAATTATAATGGAGGATTAAATTTATTAAAAGGGTAAATGGTTTCTTTTGTCTACACTTGCTAAATCTGATTTTTAGTTAAAAAGAAAAAGGGGGAAACTTAAAGAAAAGGGGAAACTTAAAGAAAAAGGGGAATGTCTAACTTAGTAAGGAATCTAGCCTTTGGAACTTTCTATTTATGAACTCAACTAGGATTTAAGTAAGGCATAAGTCATTAAGAATTGTAAGGGAATAATGGGACACCGAGGAGCGTTTTTAGGAACGCTTTTAGGTAGGTGAGGGAAATAGGAAAATTTAATTAATTAATAAATTGATTTTCTTGTGCAACTAAAGGATCGGGTGACATGTGTATGGGGGAGTTTTTTCCTAATTAAATAAATGAAAAAAGAATCTAATGAGGGTTTGAGAAACTAATCACTTGAAAACTCTATAAAAAGGATGGCAGAGGAGGATTATGGATCACGTCTGGTATGCGTAAGGTTATGTTGCCAGAATTTTATCTTGACTGAACTTTTCTTGTGGGAGTTGGGGATAGCCAGCTGGGAAAATGAGTGGTAGCTCGACCTTGTGAGGTGAGATGGGAAGCTAGCATTCTTTGGTATTGTGTGCATGGACCCTTTGCGGCTCGGGGGGCTTAGGGGAAAGAAGAGTACCCCTAGCATTGGATGGGAGGTACCAATGAGGTCTCATCACTTGGAAAGAGGGAGCTAGATGGAGGGCGTGCGGGACAATGGATACGGAGCATCAATTTTGGCTACGGTACACATGTGTATAATTTGTATTGAATAGTTGTTAATTTTTTGTATATGAATTTCTGTAACGTTGAATCATGCATGTGTAGATGGTGTTAAAAGAAAAATATTTGTTTATTTCTGCATATGAATATTTATCCAGGCGATAGCGCACATGTGTGATTTGTTGAAATATAGCTAAATTTTTGTTTCTACGCCTTCTTGTTTCGCCAGTATGTAGTTTCGATTCGATTCTTGGGTTCATTACGTTTTTAATTGAGTTTATGGTCTCAACATCCTTGTGTCCTCTTGAACCTTCCAAGAAAGGGGTGTGGGAGTCTTGAGTGTGAGGGATTCATGGGCTTATTGTTGTCCATGTTTTATTTTACATCACCTATAATAATTCTTAGGTGACGATGTTCCTAGTAGTGGTAGTTGTGATTGATTTGGTCTAGTGTCTGAACAAAAATCCTTGAACCGCTTTAGTGGAAGCATTTGTTATTTCCTCATCTTAGAAATTCACCTAATCAACTCTACACTTTCCAACACTCGAGAGTTACACCTTAAAACTCATCCAAATTCAAGAAATGTTTTAATAGGAATCAAAATGAGGTTGTAAGGAGGGTGGTGAGCGAGCATTCTGAAGAAGCATATCATCCATGGGTTGGGTTGCTGCAAAAAAATAAAATAAAAAATACATTGTGGCAGATCCAAGCTCTGTATTTTTCTTAAGAAAATTAACCTTTCTTAGAGACAGGTGCAACCACTTCAAGGGTAAAAGTCTTATGTTTATTGTGTGAAACACAAACAACTAAAAATATGGGCCATGGAGTTGGAGTAAAAGCCTAATTTATAGGAAGGTAAATTCTCTCACAAGATTTTCGTTGGTCGACAATTTTTCCAGGCACTCTCTTCAAAGAAGTACAATTGCCTTACATTTTGCTGTGATAGAAAAGCATAAACTCATGACTGAATCAGTCATTTCGAATGCTCCTACATCGTTTGTATGTTTGGGTTCTTAGCACGATATTCTCAAATTAAAAACTACCACGAACTCTTCAGAACCTGCACAAAGCCTCAATGGTGGTTCTTAGTTTATAGTTTTATTGTTATCCCTTATTGAAAATATTACCACCAATTTGATGGGGATAAGCATGGCCACATAATCTTCATACAAGTATTTATCCCCACACTTTGAACAGTTGTTGTAGGCGGGAAAAATTTTGTTGGATTTACTAAGCCCCGATGGTCTGCCCGAGAACCTTTCCTATAGCAATAGTCACTAGACTTGTTTCATTCCTAGCTGACATGTGTCAGTGGGACGACACACAAATCCCCTTTCTACAGAAGCGTTCTCGCTCTGCTAGAACCTATGGACCTCTTGTTTCCTCGACTCAGCTTAAATTATTTTCTCAGGGTTAAGGAGAACGGTGTCGACGGATTGATAGTAAATGTATTGCAGCAGTCTCTTTAAACCATTGATTAGGTTGTACCGTAGATTCCTCTAAGAATTTATTTAAACAGTGTTGTCGTCGGATAACATTGATGCTGCCACCACTTACTCCTTAACCAAACGCTCCTTCTATTTAAGAATCCTCATGTGAATGATGTGTATGGTTTTAACCTAACAGTTATTGCCTTAAATTAGGTGTTGTGATTATAGCTGCGAATAAAACAACCACCATGCCCTTTGTGATTATAACCATCCCCTAACAGTTATTTAATCAACAGTATCAATCGTTTTAATAAGATTGCTTCAGATTAATGGTTCCATTTATTGATGATTCTAGAAGTTGCATAACAGTTAATTAATACCAACAATATAATAGTTATAATAGTTTAGCATCCACTTTGGATAGTCCCATTGTAATCATGCTTATAATAGTTTATAACAATTCAATTATAGTAATCATTTATTAGTTAATAGTTCTGCATCAACTTTTATGGTTCAGTTCAATGTGATTACATTGTTTATC
This sequence comes from Picea sitchensis, assembly GCA_010110895.2. Classification (NCBI taxonomy): domain Eukaryota; kingdom Viridiplantae; phylum Streptophyta; class Pinopsida; order Pinales; family Pinaceae; genus Picea; species Picea sitchensis. Next base: position 9,623 of record SNQJ01S0113142.1, read on the forward strand.
ATGAATTAATTATGAATATATCACTTATCCCTTATAATATTTTAATTGCTTCGCGTGGTTTTAATATTTAATTGTGATCATAGCAAATGGGTAGCGATGCAATGAAAATAGGAATGTGTGTTGAACGAAATGAATAGATGGGATATATAACAGTTGTAGTGGTGAAACGATGATTATGGTAATTTTGTCTTTGATATCTTAAAACCTCTATTTTTACAACCGTTAAAATAATTCCATATTGGTTATGGTGTTAGTCCTTCAATAGTTTAACAAGCTGCATTGCATCAGATTAATGGTTGATGATGATCATTCTGTTTATCACATTTAATAGACAATTTTCCCCTTTTTACGTTGCTCTTGGGTTTCTAGCGGGCTTGTCACTCTTTGGTGACATGATTCCTTGAATGAGGATCATTGTGTGCATTGATTGATAAGCGTGTATAATGCCTGGCTTGGGCCATGCGCTTCCGGTTGAGGGTGTTGTTGTTCATTGTAATTGATGTTGTACTTGGTTCTATAAACGTTTTAATGTGATTGGTTTATTTCTTAGTGTAAGGTTTCTAGTTATGTGTGTCATTGATATGGTTGCCTTGGGTTGATATGATGATTTCCCTTAGCTTAGTAGGCTTGGTTTTCTTGTGTCGGGTGGGTTGTAGACACCTCCTTGTTTGTTAGAACAGTCACCATATTTTAGACTTTAAATGGTCAAAATAGATGGGAACCTGGGCTTGAGCATTTCTTATGTGTCCTGGAGGTCCTAACCATGCAGGGTAGGATGAGCGGGTAGTCGTTTTTATTTTTTCTATTTCATTTTCGTATGTTACATCCAACTGCATGATGTGCTAGTATGCTAGGTCGTTAAGTTGTTTGTTTCCTAAATTACGTGCATTGTGTTCGTCGTCGAGTTGCATTGATTGATTATTTTCATTGTTACTTCCTGCTTTAAAAAAAAATGCACTTGTTATGAATCACATGTTGTCATAATGACTACTCTTCAGGATGCAGGGGATCTTGTTGGTGATCCAGCCGATACTAGGAGGACTCAATTTGATTTCGAGGAGCCTCATATATAACTCACTACCACTAAACCATTTCCCTCCAGGAATTTTTTCTTGGTTCAGTCTTCAGATCCACAATATTATGGTGAGGTTGTTGAAAATTCCTTTTGGGAATCTGCCATGCAAGACAAGTACAACTCCCTCCTAGAGAACTAGACTTGGGATCTATTTCCCCTTCATTCTGGAAGGAAACTTGTCAGATGTATATGGTTCTATAGGACCAAGAGTGCAGTGGATAGATAGATTAGCAGATACAAATCTAGACTTGTTGCCAAATGATTTCAGGAGGTGCATGGCATTGACTATGATGAGACCTTCACTCCAGTAGCAAATATGGATTCCATACATTTGGCACTTGCCATTGCAGGAGCCAAGGGATGGGTATTCCATCAAATGGACATGAAGAATGCATTTATTCACCGTGATCTCTCTAAGGAGATCTATATGGAGCAACCGTAGGGATTTATGAAGGATTCCTCTTTAGTCTGTCGACTGAGGAAATCTCTTTATGGCCTTAAGAAGGATCTGAGGGCATGGTATTCCAATATGGACTCCTAACTATTGTCAAAGAACTTTGTAAATTGTAAATCAGACCCGAAATGTCTACATGCTTAGGACGGTTGATTCAATTCTACTCTTAGTTATGTATGTTGATGATTTGCTGATCACTAGTGGCTCGACTCCATCAATTTCTACATTCAAGAGGATTCTACATGACAGGTTTTTTATGATGGACATGGGTCCTCTACACTTCTTCCTTGGACTCAAGATCAGTCAAGATGCATCATGCATCAAACTGTCTCAGGCCAAGTATGCACGAGATCTCCTTGAAAGATTTCACATGACAGAATGCAAGTCTTCTCCGACTCCTTTCCTATCAGGAGTCAAACTTGAGGATGGTGAGGACACTCCAATGGTTGAAAGCACACTATACAAACAACTATTGGGGAGCTTGTTGTATCTCACACACTCCAGAATAGACCTCTCCTATGCAGTTGGCATAGTTTCTAGGTTCATGCAAGAGTCACATGAGCTATATTGGAAGGCTATAAAGCATATCCTTTGATACGTATAGGGCACTATCACCTTTGGGATTCATTATGCAACATAATTTACATTATATCTCATCAGGTTCACTGATTCTGATTGGGTTGGCGATAACACTGATCGCAATTCCACATCTGGTTACTCACTCAGTCTTAGTTCTGGGCCTATTAGTTGGTCGAGAAAGAAGTAGGATGCTATTTATCTTTCTTCAGCCAAGGCAGAGTACATATGGGTAGTTAACATAACCATTCAAGATATGTGGCTACAACATTTTCTCACTGAGTTGGCCATTCATTTTCATCAGTTGATCATCATATGGTGTGACAACCAAAGCACTCTGAAGTTCTGTAGAGATCCAATTCAGAGGCAGCAGATGTAGCACATTGAGATCCACATGCACTCCATTCAGGACTTAGTACATGAGGGGATCATCGACCTACAATTCTTTCCTTCAATAGAACAAATGACAAACATCTTCACCAAGAACTTTACTAAGAAGAACCTCCATTCTCTATGAATTCGTCTTGGAGTGAAGGATACCGTTGCCTAGAAACTGTCAGTTCTTCTTTTTACATACATTGTACCTTGAGGGGGGGGTTTCTGATGATATTTTCCCTCTTTCCTCACTTTATTTTAGTGTATCATTTGTATTTGGGTACCTAGCATTGCCTCATTGTCGAGACCCATTCTTTATTTTCACCATAACGATGTTCATGGCGGTGTTGGAATTACTTCACACACACCTAGGATTTATTTTTCCTAAGTTTTTTCCTTATTTATTAGTCTTTATCCAGTATCCTAAATTTTAGGGAGAATTTTCCTCTAGGAAAATATTCTCTTCAATTTTCACTTCAGTTTGACTAGTTGAGTGGAGTCTAGATGTTGCATTGGTTTTGTCACCATGCAACATTGGAATCATCACCAGCTAATTCACATTATCCTTGGTATCATCACCAAACTAGCGCATTACCCATGATTACTTGATCTCCTCCTCACTTCACTCTATTTTAGTTAGTTAACTGAAGACTGGTAGACTAGTTAACTCAGTTAGGTAGCAGTTCACTCCCGCAACTACCCAAGAGACTAGACTAGGTGGAAGTTCACTCTTGTAGCTGTTGGTGTGTGTCTATATCACTCTAGACCACCACTATGGCACATTGGTTTCACCTCCAATGCGCATTGGTTGAGTTATATAGAGTATATCATGTGTAAATTATTCATTATTCATTACGGTTAATGAGAATTATTCTATGTTTTCTCTCTTGCTTCTTCTTTCTCAATTTATCTCTGCAAATGTGTGTGGTATTTCATAGCTAGATCTATTTTGTTTAGGTTCAACACATTTGCAGAGAGATATGGTTCCAAATATGGATCATCTAGGAAAGTCAAGAAACCAAAATCGTATCCCGGTTATGTGGAATTATTTTGTGATATCATTGATGTAGAGCCTACTATCTATGAAGAAGTTGTAGGAAAGAAAGAATGGAAGGATTCCATGGTCAAGGAATACGAGTCAATAGTGAATAATGGAGTTTGGGATGTGGTTCCCAGATGCAAGAAAAAATCATTTGTGAGCTCCAAGTGGATATCCAAGATGAAGCATGTTGTATATGGAAGCATTGAGAAATACAAGGCTAGATTTGTATCATGAGGATTTTCTTAGAAGGAAGGAATTGACTACGAGGAGAATTTTTCTCCTATGGCAGGATATACTTCCATAAGGTTTGTTCTTTCAATAGCTACTGTGATGAAATGGAAGGTTCATCAGATGGATGTGAAGACAACATTTTGGAATGGGGTAATAGAGGAAGAGGTTTACGTGGAACAACCACAAGGATTCGAGACACATGACAGGGAGACACATGTGTGCAGGTTAAATAAGGAATTATATGGATTGAAGTAGGCACCGAGAGCATGGTATGGTCAGATTGATGGTTTTCTGATGAGCTTGGGATTTACCAAGAGCAATGTAGATCCTAACCTTTACTTCAAGGTTGAGGATGATGGATTAGTGATATTACTACTATATGTGGATGACCTGTTCTTGATAGGAATGGAGAATCTCATCATTGAGTGTAAGAGAAAAACTGTTTTAGATTTCAAAATGAAATACCTATGTTTGATGCACTATTTTTTGGGTTTAGAGGTATGGCATAGGAAGAATGAGATCTTCCTAAATCAAGGAAAATATGTTGTGGATATCCTAAAGAGGTTAGAGATGTTAGATTTTAAATCGATGGCTACACAATAGCATTAAATATGAAGTTGTTGGATGATATGACTTCAAAGGTTGTGGATGCTACATTATACATGAAGATGATTGGATCATTGATGTATTTGAAAAACGCACGACCAGATATATGTTTTGTTGTGAACACCCTAAGTCAGTACATGTTTGACCCCAAACGCGTTCACCTAATTGCAGTAAAACATGTGACGAGGTACCTTAAAGGTACAGTGGATTATGGGCTCAAGTATGTTGCAGATAGTGAGATCATTCTACTTGGATATTCAGATTCAAATTGGGTCAATAGTGTTGCAAACTGGAAAAGTACATTAGGATGTTGCTACACTTTGGGATCTGATATGATTTCATGGATCAGAAAGACGCAATCATGTGTAGCACTCAGTATGGCTAAGGTAGATTATGTGGCATCATGTGCAACAAGTCGCGAAGAAGTGTGGCTTTAGAAATGACTGATTGGATTATTTGATATTGTGGTGGAAGCAACCTGTATCTTGTGCGACAACCAGAGTTGTATAAATTTGTCAGAGAAACAGATGTTTGATGACAGGTCAAAGCATATCAAAATAAGGTATCAATATATCATGGATATGGTACAAAACGGAGCATTGAGGCTCCAATATCTCGCTACCGATGAACAAGTTGTGGATGTGATGACAAATCCATTATCAAGGATGAAGTTCAAGTACTTCAGGGACAAGCTCAGCTTATTCCCTCTTCAGAGGGAGTGATGGATTCATATGTTATTGCAGGGTAGTGGATGTCATGATGACATTTTGTAGATATTGGAGAGTTACCCACTGACCCTGGATGCATGCTGGAGAGATGAGGTACAAATATTATCACAGGGTACTGGATTTCATGCATAATATATTCGAACTTTCAGTGAGAAACTTGATAGTCTCATGATGACATGTTGTATCTATTGGAGAGCTACCCACCAGCCCTGGATGCATGTTGTGAATTCACTATGGATTTCCTGTGATGTATAGATTCGTGTGTCCAATAGTAAATGGTCACGAACTCGTGTGGATGGAGACAGTGTTAGATTCTGTGTAAGATAGAACATCTTCCTCATTAACAGGGAGTGTTGATATTTTATGTAATTTTCAAAGTTATTCCTAAATGTAATTGTATTGGTTATTCCTAAGTGTAATTGTGGAAGGGTTTATTGATAAGTCATGTATTTTAGGTCTTTTAGAGTGTAAATGGAGGTTATATCTAGTCATTTTGATCACTCATTGAATATAAGTACAAGAGAGTAGTATGCACTTATCTAGGAGGTTATTATTGGTTTGTGTCTGGGTCTCTCTGGTATTGATTTCATGAAAGAGCATTGTATGACATTATACATGTTGGAGGAATCTATACTGAGGAAAGTTTGAAGGGTTTTATCCCCCTTGAGGTTTTCTCTAAGGATATATATTATTGTTCAGTGGATATATGTCTTTCAATTTTGATCCTTTTGCATATTAAATAATAATAAAAGAATATAATACTTTAACCGTTGAAAAAAAAAAAAAAATCTATGAGTCATAGCTTGCTTCATGTTGGAGCCTATAAACTAGGGGGTTGGAGTCTCCTTTCAGTTATAGCTAGATAATTCAGGGTTTTGTAGCTTCTTTCAGGTTGGAGCCTGGAAATGGAGGGTTGGAGCCTCCTTCTAGTTGGTGTTGGAAAATTTGGAATTTGGTGCTTCCCATGAATGTAATCTTGATATATATAAGAAATAATTATGTGGTTTTCTCCCATTTGGGTTTCCATGTAAATTGTGGTGTAATGTGTATCCGTGGTTGTTTATTATGCAATGATGAATGATATTTTTTATGATGCAATAATATATTGAATGCATAAGTGATAAAATGTTGAATACTACTGATAAAGTTGAAGTTTATATATTGTGATTAAAAGTGGTAAAAAATGATTATATTGATTCACCCCCTATCAATATTCCAACATATTGGATCATGTTTCCTTGTTGTCATGGTAAATTTAGTGATAAAACCAATGGTTACTACTTCCCATTTCCACTATGAAATTGGCAATGACTCATAGATGATTATAGGGGCTAAATTTCACAAATGGGATAATTTTCCATGGTTTTTCCCAAATAAATATTCGTCAATTTCCATTTTTTTTTAAAATGATTCGCCCAAATTCCATAGAATAAAATTATTTTCTCCTAAAGATAGAATTTTTTTTATAGAAACTATATAAAATACATATAAGTTTGAATAATTTTACAAAACTATTTCCAGATATTTTACATTTTGCATATTAAGGACTAGTAATATTTGCCCAGGTTTCTACATTTTAATATAAATTTTCATCCTTAAAATTATCTCTTCTTGAATGACTATAGAAACCCCGTTGGGTGTCTATGTACAACTTTCACTATTTAAAGTTACATGCATCTAGCAATGTAATCAACAACATCCTTCTTCATTCCTAGCCAAAAGTGTTGGATTCTTATAGCTACAAATGTTATCTGGTAACCAATTTGCCCAACATATGGAACATTATGCATTTCTTTGATCACCAGATTCTTTGGTTTTCTAGAATTATGAACATAAATTCTATTTTTATGCATAAGTACTCCATCTTCCTTCTTTTTGTAGTCTTAAAATTTTTGTTGTACATCTTCATGTTGTATTCTTTCTTTTACCTTTAGGTAATGTTGGTTTGTAACAACAACATCTAAAATTCTACTCTTTAAATATGATTGATGCATACTAATGGTTATAGCATGCATGAGATGTACTCTTCCACTGAGTGCATCAACAACTTTATTTTTTTTTCCTTTGATATTCTTGATGTCAAAGTCATACTAAAAAATTCCAACCATCTTGTTTTCCTCACATTTAAATTTGGTTGTTCAAATATATATTTCATACCATCATTCTCTATCCTTAATTTAAATTTATTTCCAATTAAATAATGTCTCCACATCGTCAATGCATGAACTATGGCAACAAGATCCAAATTATGTGTGGCATAATTTCTCTCACGTTCTTTAATCTTTCTAGACTCATAACTAATGACATGTCCATTCTAAGTGAGGACTTCACCAAGTCCTTTGCATGAATCTATGACTAAACAAAATATCATTTGGGTCAACAATATTCAAAATAGGTGCACTAGTAACTTTTTAAATAAATTAAAATTCTCTTCACACTCTATTCTCCATTCAAACTTAATTCCCTTCTTTTGTAAAGAAGTGATGGGATGAGAAATTTTAGAGAACCTTTCTATAAATGTCATGTAGTATCCAGTTAATCCCATAAAATATCTAACTTCTAAAACATTATTTGGTGTTTTCCATACTCTAATGGGTTCAATATTCTCTAGGTCTACTACTATACCTTCCTTTGAAATGATGTGCCCCAAATAATGGATCTTCTCTTGATAAAATAACACTTGCTTATCTTGGAATACAATTGATGATCCCTTAGAAATCACAATACCAATCTAAAATTATGCTCATGTTCTTCCTCTAACTTCTAATATATAAGTATGTCATCCAAGAATATAATGAAAATATTATCTAGATAATTTCTAAATATGTCATTCATTAAGCACATAAAGACAGTTAGTGCATTGGTGAGTCCAAATGGCACCATTATAAATTCATAATGTCCATACCTAGTTCTAAAAGTTTTAAACCAATGCTCATTGTATATTATGTTTAATTAAATGATCTAAAATATTAGATTTCTCTGTGTTCTCAATTAGAGTTGTGTCATATTTGTTTTATTGAACATTGTTTTAATCATGATTGAGATTCTACCAAAACCTAGGTGGTTTCATATTACTTGTGTTGATTTCTAGTTAAGAATAGAAAAAACATAGTTAATTTATTCAACACCATTTGAATTAAAAATGCAAGTAATCTATACTTGAGCTTACAACGCCATTCAAGTAACCTTTGTTAAGTTTTCAACCATTGCTCATTGTATATGATGTTTAATTAATTGATCTAAAATATTAGAATGCTCTATGTTCTAAATTGGAATTGTGCCACCTTTGTTTTATTGAACATTGTTTTAATCATGATTATGATTCTACCCAAACTTAGGTGGTTTCTTATTACTTATGTTGATTTCCAGAATTAAGAATAGAAAAGAAGTTGTTAACAATATAATTTATTCAACACCATTTGAATGAAAAACGCAAGTAATCTATACTTGATCTTACAACACTATTCAAGTAAAAATAAATTATTCAACATTGAACAATTTATTTGATAAGTTTCAAACCAATAATTGTATATGATGTTTAATTAAATGATTTAAAATATTAAAATGCTCTATGTTCTAAATTGGAATTGGAATTGTGCCTCTGTGTTTTATTGAACATTGTGTTAATGATTAAAACTCTACCCAAACTTTGGTGGTTTTATAATATTTATGTTGATTTTTAATTAAAATAATAAAAAACAAGTTGTTAATTTATTACAGCATTCATTAAAAATGCAAGTAACATATGCTTGAGTTTACAACACCATTCATTAAAAATGGAAGTAATTTACACTTAAATTTACAACACGATTCAAGTAACACGCTTACCATTCATTAATATTATAAGTAATATGTTCTCCATTCATTATTAATGCAAGTGACATGTCTATTGGATTAATTATGCAAATAACTTGTGCAAGCTTGTAACACCATTAACTATATACATGCCTTTAATAGAAAAACTAACATGCAAAGTTACCTATACAAGCTTGTACAAGATCATTCATTACTTAGTAAATATCCAAATTTACCATAATTTTACAATATATCATTCACTATATTTACATTTAATTTAATTGTAAAACCTATTTTATAAACTTGCATGCAAAATAACCTAGATAAAGATATTGATTCAAGTAATATGTTTACCATTTACTATAAATGCGAATAACATGTTTATGGATTCATTATGAAAATAACCCATGAACGCTTATAACATCATTCATTAATATGCATGTCTAACAATAAAACCTAGCATTTACACTAACCTATTAAATATAACACCTAAATATAATATTTCAATGTCAATTTGATTAAGTCTAACACCATCCATTATATTCATTATATCTTCTTCGTGGAACCAATTATTGAGCTCATGCTTCAAATATGAGTGTAAATCAACAAAATAAATTCACTTATAAAATCAACCAATTCTAGACAAAGGAAACGAACAAGCTAGCAACCTATATAAAACACTATTCATTAAGGTTTGGTTTAAATATAAATTTATAAAAGTACAAAAATATATACATCTCCAAAATAGTATATAGTCCAAAAATGCATCAACTATATACTCAAAATTAGATACAAATCCAAAAATAGGGATATAGACTTGTTCCTAAAATGAATAAGTCTATATCCATATCTAACTCCATAAATCTCCATCTATATGCATGCTAGATTGTTCCCGGGTGACCTAGAACATGCACATGTATAAGCAAGGATTTAATTAGAAGTATAAATAAAAATATTTTACTACTTAAAAATAAATTTTGTACCATTATTTGAGTGGTGAGCGGGTCATTTTTAATGAACTTACTAATATCAACATTGTTCAAACTCCCACCACTATCTGAAATTTTAAGATTGTTTTAAATAAAAATTTAATTTAAAATAAATATATTAAATTGTACTTGAATCATAATGTTTTTTGAACATTTAGTAGCAATATCTAATTCTGCATTTTCAAATAGACTGGAAGAAGAGAGTTGCTCCATACCCAAAGTTCGTGGTAATGGAAATGGAATCTATGAACAACATTTCAATTTTAGAAAAGTGTGTTCACTTAACTTTAGATATAATTTTTGTTCAAATAAACATTGCTAAAGGTGTCCATACACTTATATATGTATATGGGAAAATTTACCTTATTATACGAGTGAACTACAATTAATTAATGAACGCAAACAATTTTCATTGTCATATATATTTAAATAGGCCAAATTCTTTCATATAATATCCAAATTGTATTTAATACATAAGAAAAAAAAATCAAAATCAAATCTAGTACATATTGATCCCATTACCTTGACCTTATGGGATATTAAATCTTTCCACCCATATTAACATTTCTTTGTATATGCCATGAGGTCTTATTTATAAACAAATGCATTGGAGGAAATGAGTCAAGCTCTTTATCGATTCAAACCAACAACAATCCCCATAAAGGCTTATTGTAGGCTCTTAGTTATAGAAACTCCCACCTCTCGACCAATCAAAGAGGCACATTCCATATTTAAGTGTAAATTCGCTAGCCTAGGTGGGTGAGATACTAAGGGAGGTCGAGGACAAGGTAGAGAAGGAACTTGAAAGGAACCTCTTCAATTATATGTTTGACCTTTTCCAACACCATAGTATCTTGACATAAGGTCTATGTAGTTGGGATTCATGTTCTAAAAAAACTGAGCATAAATAAACTTGGAAAATTAATGAAGTACCTTGTCAATGTTGCCATTCCATGGAAATCTCCCATATGCCACAAGTAATGAGCAATGTGAGGGAGTTGAAATCTTGAACCTTCAACATTGTTTGTTTTTTTCCTTAAAACAAATTAAAAATACATATATATAGCATGCTATTTAGATATTTTTCCTCTATAGAAGGATAATTATCTAGGTCTAACATGTCTTCTTGCATCTTTGCATCAAATTTATAAACCCATTAATAGTTGGCCCAAGTTTTTGATTGTACTACAATTAATGAACACATACAATTTCCATTGTCATATATCTCTAAATAGGCCACATTCTTTCATATAATAACTAAATTGTATTTAATACACAAAAAATCAAATCTAGCACATATCGATCCCATGCCCTTGACCTCATGGGATATTAAATATTTCCACCCATATTGATAGCCCTTTTCATAGACCATGAGGTCTTCATGAATTACCAATACTAATTCTATGTCAAATTTATAAACAAATGCATTGCAAGAATTGACTTAAGCTCTTTGTCCATTCAAACCAACAAAAATCCCCAAAAAGACTTATTGTAGTCTCTCAACTATGGAAACCCCCACCTCTCGACCAATCGGAGAGGTACCCTCCATCTTTATGTGTAAATTCAGTAGCGTAGGTGGGTGAAATACTAAGGGATGTGGATAAAAAAGAAAAGAAGGATCTCTCAAAAATCACCTCTTCAATTATATGTCCAACCTTTTCCAACACCATAGTATATTTCTAGATGGTCTTTGTAGTTGGGCTTCACGTTCTTAAAAATCTAAGCATAAATAAACTTGGAAAAATAAAGAAGTACCTTGTCATTCCATGGAAACCTCCCATATGCCACAAGGAATGAGCGATGTGAGGGTGTTGAAACATTGAACCTTCAAAATAATTTGTTTTTGTCCTTAAAAAGAATTAAACATAGACATGGCATGCTCTTTAGAGATTTTTTGCCTCTATAGAAGGCTATTTATTTAGGCCCAATAGTGTCTTCTTTCATCTTCACATCAAGTTGATAAGCCCATCAACAGTTGGCCCAAGTCATTTAAAAACAAAAATAACTTTTCTTAGAGAGTGAAAAACTATCTCCAAGCTCTGACAACTCTTAGTAGGGAGGTCCAATTGGTCAAGGTCACCCTTCAATTTTGCATGGTGGGATGTGCAACATTGAAGAGTTAATTATTGAACATGTTGTTCCCAAGGAAGATACCTCGGTACATTAGAGGGGTAGTATTTATGGGCACATAATCATCCTCTTGATAATCATTGCACTCAGGTTAACCTTGACCCTCATACTAACCATGCCACTCCAATCAAGTATGAACCTCATAATGAGCACAACCCCCAGAATGAGAAGGGACCTTCGAATGAGCATTGACTTGTGCACCCTACCTCCGATGACCTATTCATACAAATACATAATTGTAAATAATATCATATTTATTTGTGTATAAACACACACACACACACACATACAAATAAATATACTCTTGCGATCCATTACAATATACAAGTAAATTTTAAGGAATTTACCTTCCATAAGTGGTGGTTGTGGTGGGAGTTGTACATTCACTAACATAGGTGAATTTTTCATGTTATATCATGATCCTTATGTTGCAATTCAAATTATGATGAATGACAAGACAACTAATGAAATGGTTTATCTCAGGCCCACCTATGAATTGATGCACACTCTGATGGGACAATCCACCCAAAGATGCATTGAAAAAAGGGACAAATAATAACTTAGAGATCTTGTGTGATTGATTGACTGCATGAGTATAAAATCCAATATTCAAGTATGAACAATTTTACATTTTCATAAATGTACATACCGTGAACTCTATGTAGTACTCAGGACTCCACAGAATAAAATGATCATCTTCTACTATTGTCATATGGGGGTGTATGACTAGATGTCCATCTGTTACTAGTCTTTCGAGAGCTCTTATGCTTTGTAGAATGGGGATGTGTGTGTGACATGTGTATGTGTTAAGAATAACATGACAACATAGAGTATAGATCATATATAATTTATAAATAATCCCATAAACATGAATAACACCATTCTAACATGTGTATAACTTAAAAACATAAATTTCCACTAGATCCATAATATCATGGAGTAGTAGATAACTTCATAGAATAAATGTGCCTAGCCTCCACCACCTATGAAGAGGTGAAACAAAAATGTTAATTATCGACCTTAAAGGGGAAATAACATCATCTCATTTTCATAGACTTGCAAAGTCCCCTTCATCAATTCCTAAGTGAAGTCCACTACATAGTAACTTGTAACTTAATCAAATGGGTCATCACAATATGTCCCCATGTCTATAATAGTATTTTATGCAAAATAGGGTCCATAATAGATTGTTTCCAAGTGATATTCTTTAAGTACATTGGAATGAAGCTCATACATGGGAATGAAGATAAAAAAGATGAGTTAATTTACATAAATATGTGGTGTCATAAATGATACTTTGGGTTTATGTGGCAGTCCAATTTGGGATTTATGCTTCCAACTACACATGTTTGGTAAGAGAAAATATGCTCAGAAGTCCACATATTATAATCAAATTAAAACCTATATAAATGATTTGTAATTCTTCAAATTAACTGAATTCCTGACTACAATTCACTACATAGTACCTTGCAACTTAACCAAATGAGTCATCATAGTATGTTCTCATTTCTATAATAGTACATTTTTCAAATATTGTCTATAATATTTTTTTTCCACATGATAGTATTTAAGTACATAGGAATGAAGCTTATCCATATTATGGTAGAAAAGGATGATTTAATTTACATAAATATAACTTCATAAAGGCTAATTTGGGTTTATTTTTCAAACTACACGATTGATAAATTGAAAGACGCTACCTTTGTTACCCATAACAATTCCCATTAAATTTTTCTATCTTAGGAAAATTAAATGGGAACCCCCTTACTAAATTTATACCTGACCTAACACCTAAGGAAAATTGTCTTCTAAGGTTTGGATATCATGAGTCATGGAGATTTTTCTTGGCCATGTTATTGGTCACTAAGCTCTTTTAGTATTCCTTGAATCATCATGTCTAACCTTTCACGGGGACTTAACCCAAACCATCCAAGCTAGTGTTAATCTATAATCGACCGATGAAACATTTCATATGCAGACCCCTTATCTATCTTTCTCACTTACCCTTACCCAAGCACTCATTCAAACTTTTTCTAAAGGAACCTCACAGATATTCTTTGTCTATTCACCTACAACCCACAAAGCACAAGCTTATGAGAAATTGTTTGTGGGAGATTCAATTTGTGAATGCATTTCTACCAAACAACACAACTACCCATGACCTGTGAGGTTAATACATTTACAGAATAATTATTTTTGGATATTCACGCAAACCCATCAAAATAAATGTTTTACCTTCTAGTGGGCCACATTCTTGAATAACCCGCATCCCTCTCTCCCTAAGGAACGAAAAATCCTAAATGGTATATGCATCCTATGTTTAATCGAACATATCAGGAATACCTCACAAAGTATCTTAGATGTTTTGGTATTATCCACCTGTTGATTAACCCACATGTTGCATTATGTGAATACATGCGAAGTCTCCAATGCGGAATATTTCTACTCGAAAGACATCATGAAACCCCTCTCACGTCCGCGAGTTGCAAACTGCAAAGGTTATCTCCCTGCAAACCTATATTTTGAAAAGGGCACTTGATCACTTTCTTTTCCCCACCTAAGAAATAATTACCAATAATTAAATGCATTAATGCATCAATGGCTAACAGGTTAGGTAGAGGGTCAAGAATTGATCACTCACATGATTTGTATTAACAACTAGGGGTATATTAATGCTAAGTATTTATGTATCATATCTCTCAGGTCATTGCTTAATATTTATGAATTAAAGTTGTTTGTTTGATAAACCTAAAGGAACTTATGTATTTGTGAATCATGTAGGTTGGAAAAGAAAGGAAATTTCTAAAGTTGTAGGTCAAAGATCCATAACTCCACAATTAGCCATGGCATCCCGAAAAAAAACACAGATGCAATGAAAGTATATGATACTAGTCACCATATATTCCTTCAAGGTTTCTTCACATGGGAAGAGATATAGAGCATGTTATGTAATGGAGGTTTCTTGGATAATGACCCATACCTCATAATATATCAAAATACACAAAAAGTTACTTTCACACCATCGCTACTCGACCTGCAATATTACCCTACATTGAATTTACTAGGTGGGATTACGAGAATCTAAACACATAGGCACATACCATCACCAACAAGAAAGGAAGTGTTATAGCCACTCTAAATCTAGATATTTTTCACAGGATCTACAAGCTATTGAAACCTTTGGTAATTATGAACAAGGGATTCCTGGAATTTTTTTTTAAAGAAAAGACGAAGCCTCTATAGATTCTTCAAGTTTGTGGGACAAAAAATTTCCCTTTTTCTCTAAGCTCAACAGGGTATACAATACCTAGTATTTCAAGCCACCATATTAGTTTCTAATTGCAATGATTTTCAAACTATATGGGGAGGAGAATTGAATACACTTAAATTAGGAATGGACAACCATGGATCATGCAATGGTGGAAAAGAGATCAATGCTCAACTAGGAATCGATAGTATTGAACAACATTTGCCTCAACATTCAGGAGACCCACAAAGGAACACAATCAGATTTTTACATGTCCTTTCTTATTGATGTTATGTGTGTGTATGTCCCTAACCTAGAAATGAATTGGGAATGGAATATGGAATCATCCCTTATTCATTTATATTGATATGAAATCTAGACAAGACGGAATAACAAGTACTTCTATCAAATATGTGATTACTTTATTGCACCACTGTATAAAAAAAAAATCGGCCAGTCCTTGTAGAGGATATCAATGGAAGTGTTGGAAACCTTACAAGAAATAGCATATTGGTACCTTGAAAAGAACTATAATTACATTCGTGTCTATAGATTTCATGCTCTGCCAATTCTATTAACCAGGTATGTCTCAAATAAAATTTTAGCATGTGAGGTATCATACCAAATGGTGGAAGTTGGCATAGCACCTGCCTTGCAGACTACAGAGAAGAAAATATGGCCTAACTTCCAAATCAAGTTGGGGAAGTTCATGTTAACGAACATACCGCATGTGAAGAAAGAGGTCATATCTCTTAAAGATTTTATTTGTTGTATAGGGATGACAAAGAAACATGAACCCATAAATTTCATGTATAACCATTACAAATCCTTGAGAACAGTACCCCCCTTTGAGAAAGAAACAAGAGAAGAGGAAGAAATATTCCATGAGGCTAGATAATACGAAGAAGTCTTGGCTCGTGTAGTATCTACACACCAAGTTGACTCTTTTCTAGCAAGACAAGAAGAAAAGAAAATATAATTCCAAGAATATATGCATAAAGTAATAAGGGACACATAAGAAAAGATGGATGCAGATGAAAGAGCCTGGAAAGAAAGAGAATAAGAGGTTCTGAAGAAATTCTTAGATGTGGAAGAAAGGACCAAGTAAAATAAAAAGAAAGGAAAATTACTTGACGAAGTTGAAGTAGCTTTAAAATCCATGGAAAAAGCTAAAGTTGTAGAAGAAGCCAAAGCTTGCAAAGTCGTGGAGGAGTCACAAGTCCGCAAGGCCACAAAATATGAAAAAGAACACAAAGTTTTGGAGGATGAAGCCAAAGAAAAGAAAAGAGATATTTGTGAAGAAGCTTCCCAAAAGGCTATTGAGGAACATGAAAGGATTGCAACAAAATCATGCAAAGTTGTAGAGTTGAAGAAGAATAACAAGGAAGAGGAAAGAAGTGGAATGTCTACCCCCAGATCGACCAAAGTAGAGTCAATTTTAACCTCTCCTCTAAACTTAGGAACTCCCCTAAATGTGATATCTTCAGACCTCTCATATTGGTCCCTAAAACTTTTAGAATTCAACGATGAATTAATCTCTATGAGGAGTTTATACTAAAGAAATTCAAAATAGGGAATCTCAAGGAGGCCATCCAAATGATAGAAAATTTGTGAGACCTCTTGACAAAAAATATATAAAATAAATATTGATTGCAGTATAACTAACAAAAACCTACATAAAGAATAAGTAAAGATGGTTGAAAATTTACATGCGTTTGCAGGGGAAATAAATGTCACGGTCAACGATCTTCACTGTGGGGTAGAAGAATATAGGAGTGAATTAATAGGCCTAGAGAAACAACTACAACTCCAGAGACAGGAATTGGAATGCAAATTCCAAGTCAAAGCAGAAGAGACAAATAGACTACACACAAATGAAATTGAGAACATGATGCAGGAGCATCGCTCCATGTTTCCAAGCACCATAAAATCCAGTGCATCCGTGCACTAGGAGGGAGTGGATCCCAAAGAAGGACGCACTGATCCTTTCAAAATTCATCCCAATTTAAAAAAGAATTAATGTATTAAATGTTTGTAGGCTCAATGAGGGATAAGGAATTGTCTTTGTATAGGCTAAAGTTATTGTAAGGTGTAATGTCGCCTTTAATGGATGACAAGAAGATGGCTCTAGATGCAATTCGAACTAGATGGCCATTCAATGTAATTTGTGAGGTTAGGTGAGTTTGAGGGAGTGGATCCCTCGCACCATAGACTACACACAAATGAAATTGAGAACATGATGCAGGAGCATCACTCCATGTTTCCAAGCACCATAAAATCTAGCGCATCCGTGCACTAGGAGGGAGTGGATCCCAAAGAAGGACACGCCAATCCTTTCAAAATTCATCCCAATTTAAAAAAGAATTAATGTATTAAATGTTTGTAGGCTCAAGGAGGGATAAGGCATTGTCTTTGTATAGGTTGAAGTTATTGTAAGGTGTAATGTCACCTTTAATGGTTGACAAGAAGATGGATCTAGATCCAATTCGGACTAGATGGCCATTCAATGTAATTTGTGAGGTTAGGTGAGTTCAAGGGAAGGATCGAGGAGCCCCTCTTTTGTAAAAAAATCATTAATATCAAATTTCATGAGATGATTAGATGATTAGAAGATGAAGAGTTGTAGATGAGTGATTAGAGAGCTCAAGAGAGGAGAGGAAGAGTTGAAGACTCTGTTGCAGTCCATCCTTTGTAAGCAATGTACAAAAGAATTTTGATATTAATACAAAAGAGCAATTTTTCTTGTTCATGAGGCTTCTATGTGTTTTATATGAATGTTTTTTATGAATCTGTTTATTGTGATTTACATGCCTGTACATGTGTTTCATGTTTATATGAATGAATATTTAGGATTTGCATAAGTTTCAATTGTTTCTCTTCTTGAAAGATTTGGTGCAAAGAGTGCACAATGCTTGCAAGGAGTGTGAAGCTCGAGTCAAGTTCGACTCATAAGTTGAGGGGAAATAACTTGAGATTTTTCATAGCTTAAGTGTAAGGCATTCACAATTCTCGTAAGAGTGCGTAAGCCGAAAGTCATTGACACGACTCAGAATCTTAGGAGAGATAGCCTAATGCATTGGGAAGGAGCTGCAAGGAGTGCACAATTTCTCAGAGGAGTGCACATCATGATTGTTAAACACCCTGAGGAAGATTTACCAGAGTTACTAAATACTCGAAGGGCTCTACAAGGAGTGCACGATAAATCTATTTCGAGTTCTAGGAGAAAGGTTTCCAAGAGGGAAAACCAGAAGGTAAACCTCAAGAGGAGCAGTGAAATTCTACACAGAGAGCGCAAGGAGTGTGCAAGTGAACTTATAGAGTTCTGGGTTCAGGAGGTAGGTGCAAGGAGTGCACAAATCCACGCAAAGAGGGTGTAGGTAGAGTCATTTTCAGACTCATTTTCTCAGTAGAAACAATTCAATTCGTTCAAGAACTAGGGCAGAGAGAGTGCACAGTCTCTTAGAGGGGAGCTAAGCTGGAAGAAGTCACATGCTATTTGTTCACCGGGTCAACACTGCGCAAAGTGTTGAGGAGTTGAGTCAGTGAAGTGCAAGGAGTGCGCCAAAGACTAAGTATTCACCATGCCAAAGGCCAGGACAGAGAGCGTCTCAGACTGCCAAGAAGAAAAAAAAACTTTGTTTGAAGGCAAAGAGGGTCGAGAACCTTAGAAATATGAGCAAGATCAAGCTCGAGAGGAATAACACTAAGTGTGCGCAAGTGAACTTATTCTCAAGTTCAAATATCAGGAAGTGCAATGCAGGTGGATTCCAAGCAGGCAGCTCATAGAAAAATATTCAAAGGTCGAGTCCTTTGAAAATTATCAAAGAATCCTTCGTTGGAAGGAAAGCATAGTAGCAGTGGAGGAGGAAGCCACAACAACCTTCATATGGGATGTTAGAAAAAATATGGACCGTCAAGATCTATTCTAGATAAGAGGAGGAGTGTGTATGGAGGAAAAAATATACTAGCCATCCAATCTGAGTGCAGATGATAAAAACCATCAGATTAAGGTGAGTTTCACGGGATGTCACCCCTTAGCATTCTTTGTACTTCGGAAGTTTTGAGATTTTTCATACTTGTGTGCTAAGGAGAAGTGAACTCCCGAAGTCGTGGGGAGCCGAAGTGAAACTAGACCGTCCATCTCCAAAGGACATGTGTCATCATATTAAGGATAGTCCAGAGGTCCAGCTATGAGGAATAATAGAGCCATGGAGTATAAGGGAACTCCCAAATCTCTAAAGAGTCGGAGTCCATCTCCATCGTTGATTTCGGTGGATAAGTGGTAACAGATCTAGAATTTTGGAGGTCTGGCACTACAGAGGAAACACAATGCAGTATTGTTGATGACTTCTGGAGGCTCGAAGGTTGAATGATCCAGTTGGATATCGGTGGCCACCCACCTATTCCACTGGCTCGAAAAACAGTTTTCCACCTTGGCAGTTTTTCGATAGTTTTTTCAGGTTCCAAACTTCTAGGGTCGTTTTGAGGCCCTAAACGACGTTTTCTGGGGATTTAGGGCCTAGGTGATAGCTAGATACATTAACCTAGGCCAATCAAAAATTGTTCTTATCAATTAGACCTTTCCATTGGGCTATCGTGCGTCTAAAGCAAAGATTGTATGAAAAAGTTACTACCCTGGGAAGTTGATGTTCTAACTTACTCAAATGGGGCTCACATGACTTTTGGTGCTTCATCTCCTAGGGTTAGGTTTTTGGATGTCTAGGGTTTTTGACATTCCTGTTTATTGTAAAAGGCATTTAGAGCCTCATTGTAACCATCTTCTTGTGAATGAGCGCAATCATCACATCTCTTCTCAGAGATAAGCCACCACCATTCCAGCAAGCTTGTTTTTCGTTGCATTTTACAGTTTCAACTTATTTTCTTAAACCTTTTTTACTGTATCTTTGTTATTTTATGTTAACCCTATTTTATTAATTTGTATTCATTTCATTTTGTTCATAAAATATGGATCAGTGGTATCAGAGCCTTCTTCTCCTTATTGTCTTAATGCATGTCCCCAACGAGGTCAGTGTAGAAAGAATTGGATCTTGAGCTTGTTTCTCTTGAGGAAAAAATCTCTCACACGCCCAAGTGACCTCTCATGGAAGGAGAAAAGAAATATGACAAGATAGGAGATCCTTTCAAAATGTTTCTTGAGGAATCCCTCACGCAATAGAGGAATGAGATGATGGATAGTTTCGCGCAAATCCTTTGGCGACTACCAACAGGCGACGCATCTTCCTTGAGCAGAGGCGTCACCCCCTTCAAGGTACAAATCAACTTCGATATTTCTATATTTTAAGGTCAGATAGATGAAGATGTTGTAGAAAAGTGGTTGAATCTACTAGAAGGGTATTTTTCTATCAATAACTTTTCAAATAGAGAAAATATTAATTTTGCACTCCTTAAAGTCGTTCCCCATGTCAAAGATTGGTGGGAAACTTTCTGTGAGCAAAAGGAAACTGAGGAACCCTCATTATTTACAGTCACGGCCACTTGGGAATCCTTCAGGGATTCTATTAAGGAACAATACTACCTTGTCGGAAGTTATGATGACTTGTATACCAAATGAACCACACCGCGCCAAGAAAGAGACCAAGAAGTGCCAGAGTTCACAAATATATTCCATACCTTGCACACCAATATGGGTATCAAATATTCAGAGTGACATCTAGTGCTCAAGTATCACGGTGCTCTTCATAGATACATAAATACTAAAATGGAATTTCTGGACATCTCTTCCTTGGGCACGGCCTACCGATATGCCATCAAAATCGAGTAGAAACTCAAACAAAAGACGCGGCAATTTGGGCTTGGGAACCCATCACAGCAAAATCCAGGAAAGGGTGGCCCCAACCCACATAACAAAGGATAGAGAAAATATAGCTAGTATCAAGACAATCAGTCCAAGCTGCAAGAAAAGAAGGACACCAGAAAGAAAAATAAAGATATTGGGAAGTGGTGCAACTTTCATCAGAGACCTTGGAATAACTCTATTGACTGTCGCTCAAAGTAGTCATTGGTGGCCGAAGTGAAAGATTATGAATCAGATTTAGGTTCTGACTCTGAGTCAGAACTAGAAAGGGGAAGATGGATCATTGACGCAAAACCCAATGCCACCGTTGCTACAACCAAGCTCCAACCTGGTGAACCAAACAAGACAGAAGAGGGAGGGCGACTCTTCCATTTAAAGATGTGGCTAAAAGGCACCCCAATGCACTTCATTGTTGATAGCGGTAGATAGAAGAACCTCATATCAATAGAGGTCATCAAGCAGTTGGCCCTGCCAACAACGCCGCACCCACAACACTACACCATTGGATGGCTCCACCAAGGAAGCAATCTCCGCATCAACCAATAGTATCGATTGTCATATGACATCAAGCCCTTCAAATATGAGGTATTGTGTGATGTTTCTCCTCTCGAAGTTTTTAATGTTATTTGGGAAAACCTTATTTATGGAAACCTCATGTTGTATATGAGTCTAGGCCTCATATTGTTATTATTACTTTGAATAGGAAATTTTACAGGATACCCGAGGCAGCCCCTCCTACTGTTATTTCCTTGATCTATGCCAAGCAATGTCAGAAGGTCATCTCTCAAACCAGGAAATTTGTCTTCTTTGTGATTCGTTCTCAGTGTGAGAGAAATATTGCAACCACATCCAGGGCCTCCACAGTCGATCTCTCCACACAACATAAGAAAGTGGATAATTTCATGGAAGAATACTCAGATATATTCTCCTCTCCTATCGGGGTACCTATGCACTTCTAGGTCAATCATCCCATTGATCTAACCCTAGTCGCATTGCTACCCAATGGGTCAGTATACCACCACTCTCTATTAGAAAACGAGGAGATCAAGAGGTAGATCCAAGAAATTCTCCACAAGGGGCACATCCATCCCAACTCATCACCTTGTGGGAGCCCAATCGTGTTGGTGTAGAAGAAAGATGAGACCTAGTGACTCTGCATTGATTACCGGGCCCTGAATAAAATCACAGTCCGAAATTGGTACCTGATTCCCTAAATTGAGGACCTCCTTGATTATCTCATGGGGGCCAAATACTTTAGTAAGATTGATCTGAAGTCTGGCTACCACCATGTCCCAATAGAACAAACATATGTATGGAAGACCACCTTCAAGTCAAAATAAGGTCTTTTTGAATGGTTGGTCATGCCCTTTGGTTTGACAAATGATTCAAAAATTTTATGAGGATGATGGACGATATCTTACGTACTTTCACCTATAATTTTGTAGTGGTGTATCTGGATGACATCCTCATCTACAACAAGACTTAGGTTAAACACTTGCAGCATATTCAACAATTCCTACACACCCTGTGACGACACAAACTATATGCAAACTTGGAAAATTTCTCCTTCCACATGGACAAGATCCATTACTTAGGATACATCGTTGATCAACATGGTGTGCATGTGGATCTAGCCAAGATCTAGGTCATCTGTGACTGGCCAGCCTGAACCACACTCACTGAACTTCGAAGCTTCTTAGGCCTCGCCAATTTCTATCGCAAGTTCGTGCTGGGATTCTCTCATATTGCATGGGCCCTAAGCCAAGTAACCAGGGGTGGTGGTAAGGAAAAATTTGTGTGGGGCCTATCCAAAAAGAAAGCCTTCGATGACTTGAAGAAGTGTTTGTGCTCATCCTCGGTACTTTCATTACCAGACTGGAAACATCCCTTTGAGATCAAGACAGATTCTTCAAACTATGTTGTTGGCGTCATTCTCACTCAACACGACCACCCTATGGTATATCATAGTGAGACACTATCGGATGTTGTCCGTAAGTACCCTACTTATGAAAAAGAAATTTACTCCATTGTGCAAACCTTCTGCCAGTGGAGACATTACATTATTGGGAAGGAGACAGTCATCCACACTGATCACAAGCCACTACAGTTCATGTAGACCCAAGGCAAATTGTAGAATGACCGCCATCAGAAGTGGTCAACATACTTACAACAGTTCCACCTCAACATCAAGTATAAGATAGGAAGTACCAACCAAGTTATTGACTGCCTCAACCGACATCCAATCACGACACTCACCACGGTGCTAGACTCTTGCAGACATGAAACCTCTGGATGGCCCCACCTCTACGAGACAGACCCTGACTTCTCCACTACCTACCAAATGTTGGGTGCCAACTCAATGGTCGCTAATTTATATCTTTAGGACGGGTTGTTGTGTCATCTGGGCCATCTCTGTGTTCCATCAAGATAGTGTGAAAATATTATTTTGGAAGCTCACTACAGTTTGGTGGAAGGACACTTTGGCGTCGAAAATCCAGTGGTAGTGTTGCAGAAGCATTTCTATTAGCTGAAACTTTGACAAGATTTCGACAAGTATATCCGGTCCTGCACCGCCTGCACTATTGCCAAACTGACCACTAATAAATAGAGTCTTTACACCCCTTTCCTAATCCTAACCAGTCATGGGAATCCATCTCAATGGACTACATGTTAGGCCTTCCATCCACCAAGAGGGGAAATTGTTGGTTGTGGAGCCTGATTATCTTCCTGATTCAAAGGTCCTTTCTTTCAGTTGTGTTTATACCCCATGAAGTATTTACACCCCAAAAGTATGTACACTCTTCCACGCGGGGAAGTGCAGAGGAGGGGTACCCCCTCTACGGGGTCCGGGGGGGCTATCCCCTGGGCTGGGGGGTTTGGGGGCAAGCGGGCCCCCAGCATGGGTTTTTGGGCAGTGTCCCCCGAAGCAAAAATTGCCTTGTAAAAGTATATTGTAATTTCATTGTAAATTTGGACCGTTCATTATAAGGTCATAGATCTAACGGTAGAGATTATGTTAGGTTTTTTTCCCTAGAAGGAAAACCTTTTTTATGAGGGAAATGTATTGTGGCTATGGATGATGGTGAATATTATATTCTAATAGAGGAGACTGTGAGAGAAAGAAGAGGAAGTTACAGTGGGTTTTGTTGTAGGTTGTATCCCTTCATTTGTTGGATAATAATAAAGGAAGGACCTGACAATTTCTCTGGTGGACATAGCCCACACTGGGTGAACCA
>SNQJ01S0113143.1:0-14651 GCA_010110895.2 Picea sitchensis
CTGATTCAAAGTGCTATTTATGTTGCTATTTCGTATATCGTTTATGTGTATTGTGAAGATTATGCTGGATATTTTACTGTTATTCTGTCATTTCTAGCATTTCATTTATGTTCTGCATATTTTATATATCTGGTATCTTGCATCACAATATTCTCTGATTTCAACCATAAGTTTCTTGAGGTTTACCTAGATGATTGGACTACGTATAAATTAATCAAGGAACATATTGGGCTATTACACATGATGTTGGACCACTGTATACTGCTACATATTTCCCTTAATACGATAAAATGTATTTTTTGTGTACCTTTCGGGAATCTATTAGGACACATAGTTTGTAGGGACGAAGTGTTAGTCAATCCTGTGAAAGTCATGGTAATTCTCAATATGCATCCTCCTACCACTATGAAACAATTTCATACTACTTTAGGCCATACAGGATACTATAACAAATTTATTAGGAACTATGCAAGTATAATGCACCTTTGGACAACTACTAAAGAAATTTGAATAATTTTATTGGACCCGGGACTGCGATAAAGCATTTGACCTGATAAAAGAGAAGCTAAGTATTACACCCATTTTGACTTATCCTAATTGGAAAATTGAATTTCTTGCACATATCAATGCATGTACAATCGCGCTAGGAACTATTCTTGCACCACCAGGGGAAGGAAACTTGGACCATCCTATATACTTTTTCAGTTGCAAAATTTTCGATGATGAATGCAACTACACTACAATTGAAAGGGAAGGATTGGCTATGGTGTATGATTTTAAAAAAATTAGGAATTATTTGCTTGGAAGTCATTTTAAGTTTTTTACTGACCATTCTGATTTGAATTATTTGGTGAAGAATCCTGCGTTAGAAGGTCGCATTTGTAGGTGGTTGTTGTTATTCCAGGAATTCACATTTGAAGTTATTTCCAAGCCTGGTAAACTCAATGTGGGGCCAGATCACTTGTTGATATTAGAGTTGGGAGAATGTGGTAGAGTGTTCGATGAAAAACTCTTGGATGATGACCTTTTTCACAATGAGGTTATTCATCATTATTTGTTGGACATTTCCCTATTCTTGACTACTGGTACTATGTTGGAGGGATATTATGTGACCTAGAAGAGACACCTCATGGTTCGTGCAACCAATTATCAACTAATTATGGGCTAACTCTAAAAATTGGGATTGGATAATATCTTTTGACGTTGTGTGCTTGACCATGAAATACCTGATATTCTATAGGAATTTGATAGTGGATTTGCGGGAGGACATGTTAGAGAAAAGGAAACTACTAGAAATATCTTACAGGTAGGACTATGGTGGCTGACAGTGTTTAAATATTCTAAGGAATATGATCAATACTACTGTTAGTCCCTAAAGTTGCACTTGACTGTGGGAGGGAAAGTTAGGGCATCATTAGTTTATTGCAAAGTGTTTATAAGGTTTTATGATTTGGTTTTTTGAGTAAGGTGGTTGAAAACTGGCTCAAGGTTACAACATAACATGAAAATCAAGATCAGAACATAGCATATCCCATTGACTGAATAAAAGGTGGAAACATAGATGGATTAAACCAATTAAGAAAAAAGGAAGATGAAACCTTCAATTTGTCAACATCACATAAATTCTTGTGTCATAATGTCATAAAGAAACAATACTATCAGCTTGATATCAAAACTTGAAAAATAATTTCCATAGTAAAATTTTCACTGTATAAATTAACAGTCAAGAATAAAAAAGCATTGCAATATGAATAATGAATTCAAGCATGAAGAAAGAAATAACAGAGTAGAAAAGAGGATCTAACCATCCATATGCCTTTGCTATTAAGTGTAAAATTGAACATAAATGCCTTTACAAGGAGTTTCACAAAAAGGTCCCCTGGATCTCCAATTTTTCGACCACCACATAGTCTTTCCTCTGTCTATTTAAACTATCCATAAAACCTCCAGATCCTATCATCTAGTATAGCTTTAATGACTAGATTCAAATAGTGTCTATCTACTAAGGTAGTTCACTCAAAAAGAGCTTTTACAATCCCAAAATAGATCACAACTCAACAGCTTGATATTGTATGATCTTGCCAGCATTACATTTGTTTCTACAAAATAGGAATTAGTTTGATTTAGTGAAACGGTTCGAGGTCTTAGCATCTCACTGACCAAAAACGAGTAGACATTGCCATATTTCCTGGAAAACATTAAAATCATGATTGTGGCAACCTCCATGTAACCTTTAGGATATAATCATAGTAGTAACTTTAGCATTTTTTTGTTTGAGCTTGGTGATAAGAACGACATTGTGCCAATAGAGTCTGAAGTTTATTTCCCTAAGTTCTTTGAGAAATGCCCTTTGGTCTTTCTTCTTCTTTTTAAAATCTTGAATCCTTTCTTGCTGACGAGCATTCCATTGTTCTATTTGTGCCTTTTCTTTCTTTAATTGTCTCACTGTTTTCTGAAATTCCTTGATCCTTTCTTTATCAGTTATGATTTTAACCCTGAATCCTGAGCATTCTTCAAAAGGTGCAGGATCATTCAGGTTTAAGGCAACTTTGGGTTCCTTTTCTTTAACTTGGTACTTAGAGACTAATCCCGAGCTATGTTCTTCATCAGAACTTGCTGAATCTATGGCTTCAAGCATCTGATATGTGATTTGAGTCTACAAGGTAATCTTGTTTATTCTCAGGGCTTTCACTGATACCTTTAGCCATCTCTTTAACTTTTGCTAATCTGGTTGAAGATCTCGTTACAAGTCCTGTAGATGATGAAAACATTTGTTTACCTTTGTTTACTAGTTTCTTAATCAATGAAGTTCTTTTTTCCCTTT
Source organism: Picea sitchensis (assembly GCA_010110895.2). Lineage (NCBI taxonomy): Eukaryota > Viridiplantae > Streptophyta > Pinopsida > Pinales > Pinaceae > Picea > Picea sitchensis. The sequence goes on from SNQJ01S0113143.1 coordinate 2,825, forward strand.
TCCTGGTACTTGCTTCATCATTTTCAGAGTCGTATTCTATAACTATGACATTTTCTTCTTTGATTGATGGATTAAACATGGCCTTTGACATCAGTCTATACTTATTGGTAACCCTAGTAGAATTACTTCTAGGTTTTTGAGATACAGACACACCTTTAACCTTTTTCCTTTTGACTGCAGCACCCCTTTTACTGGTTGATGGTGATTCATGCTTGACTGTAGTTTGAATATTAAAATCTTTATCTGAATCGTTTTCCCCTTTAACATGTTCTTCAAAAAATGTTTCGATTTCTAGATCCAACTTAGGTCTTTTACTTCTGCTATTCCTCGTCACCCTGATGTTGGGCATCTCTTTTGTAGCAGGGGTTTCATTAATTCAAATATTTTGGCTCTGTGTGACAATCTTTCTCTCTTTGGCTTTCTTCTATTTATTGGACTATGTGTTAGGGTTTAAAGATTGCGTGAGACATCTCCAGGGCTTCTGTAATTCTCTTAAAGAAGACATAACTAAAGTCTTAATTAGCACTTGATGAAACAGACTGCTCTTAGCATTGGTGGAAAGTGACTGCACTCTCTTTGACATCTTTGTTAGGATTTTGAGTAGAAAATAAGGCAGATTTAAGGGGTAATCACCATTTAAATGCATTAATATCCTAATGTGGTAGATATAGACTAGTGAAAATCTACCTCCACAGGTGATATACCTGTGGATCACGATCAGAGCATTGTGCCCTTCAGGTTGAATCCAGCTACGAGGTACTCCCATTTTCCAATTCAGATTTTGCTTATCTGGAAGCAGGAATTGGTTTACAAACTCTGTAACCACATGCTCTTTCTTCCACCATCTTTCTCCTCCAACTACCAACCTGCAAGCTTTTGCAATTGTCTGCTATGTTACTAGCATCAACATCTTACTGATTCCACCTCGTGACCATCAAATTTCATAGTTAAATCCATGGAGATGTGTTCATCGTAACCTTGAAAAGTGGTGAGGAATTCAAACCACCTGCCATCTTGAAATATTTGAGCCATTTGAGGATAAGCTTCAAGAAGTTCAGCACCCTCGGGTTCTATTCTGACTACCTATCCACTCCTCTTTGGCGCCATCAAAACACAATGTTGTAACTAGCACCCTTTGGTTCCGAATTTTCCACCTCCAATCTGTTAGTGTATAATGTTCCTCTGAGCAAATACCTGCGCCTAAATTCAACAAAATCAGACAGGTATAATATAATGATAATTGAGAATTGGGCGATTTGAAAATGAGACCTTCGCGGGTACAAAGCAATCGGATTATGAAATGGTTTGAATCAGTAAATTGTTCCAAGCTATTGTGGACACATGCAAACTCTCAGACCACGATTTGTGTCATCATAACAAAATCTAGATGACAGGCGCGTATCAAGGCATGATTATTTTGATGCTATGGGAATAGATTTATTCCCGTAGTGCTATTAATGACTTAGAAAAATTTGAATTTATGAAGTTCAAATCGGCATATAAGGTGACACCTCGTTTAAAACCATGTCTTTCAATTTCAAACTTAAATAAACTATTCAAAAACTGAAATGTGAACCATAAGACACTAAAAACAAAGATCAAAATTAACTGGAAACATAAAATGAAGTGTAGGTAAGAAGGGTTTAGAATAAGGGTTTCTCACTAAACCAAGACAAAATTAGAGACTAACACTAGCTCCTTCTGGGGATGTATTTTTGATAATAAACTCCAAGAACTGCAGACCAATTCCTTTTCCTTTATCTCTGATTCACTAATCTCCCTGCATCTGTCAATCTTTTATTTTCAGGATAACTATAAAAACAAGTCCATTGGGTATATGGAGTCTTTATTGAAAGGAAAACCTACAATACTAACTGAAACCTGATGAGCCCTTAGAGAAAATAGTGCTTCAAGAACCTCCCATTCACTGGGCCCCCAAAAATTTCAGTGTTGTCTAAATTATGTGGGAGAAAAGTGTTATTGTTCATTACCTTGGCTATCCTAAAAGGACCATACCATAGGTTATCGAACTTTCCATGTTTTTCTTTATCCTATCTCCTGTCATCCCATCTTAACACCAAATCCCCCTCATTGAAAACATCTTTCTTAGTTACCTTATCGAATGTAGCCTTGATTTTTCTCTGGTGAGAAATAACTTTCTGATTAACCTATTCTCTGACCTGTTGAACTTCAATCATCTGAAAAATTCTTCTTTGGACATCATTGGGTTCCTCTAGCACTTCTTGTAGAAACTTTAAGACTGGCAGGCCCAATTGAGTTGGAAGAATTGCTTCTGTCCCATATACCATCTGGAAAGGAGATGTCCCAATAGACTTCTTGTTACTGATACGATCAGCCCAAAGGGAAAACTTTAACTTGGAATCCCATGATTTTTTATTTTCTGTTAGCAATTTTTTGATAATTCTTATCAGAGTTTTATTGGAAGATTCTGCCAATACGTTCCCTTGGGGATAGTAGGGAGTAGAATGAACCAATTTGATACTATACATGTTGCATAATTCAATCATGGAATTTTATTTTAAATCCTGTGCATTATCAGTGACCAGTTTTTTAGGACAACCAAACCTGGAAAAAATATATCCTTCTAGAAATTCCATGATTACCTTGTCTGTTGTATTTCGAGTCGGAATTGCTTCAATCCACTTCGTAAAATAATCTGTGGTTGTAAGAATCCATCTATGTTGTCCTGAGGATGACGGATTAATCTCTCCGATGAAATCCAATCCCCATTGTTGAAATGGTCCATGGGCAATAATTGGTTTCATAGGTAAAGATATAAGTTTCTGATTTCAAGCAAATTTCTGACAAGGTTCACATGCCCTGACCTGAGAAAAAATATATGAGAATAGAATTGGTCAGTAATAGCCTGCTCTAAGAATATTGAAGGTAGTAGCCTTCCAATGATGATGGCCTCCCCAGACACCATGATGCAGATCATGAAATATTTTTTTAGCTTCTTTTTCATCCACACACCTCAACAGAAAACCGTTGGGGTCCTTCCAGAACAGGGTCTGATCAACAATGCAGTACTTTACAACTCTTAACTTTAATGATCTGAATTTTGATTTATCCAACTCTGGGGGAGATTGGAAATTTAGCAAAAAATATACGATATCTTTGTACCATGTTGAAGAAACGTAATTGACAACTTCTGCAAAGTTAGGTATAAACCTCCTTAAAAAATTAATTTTACCAATGAAGGACTGAATAGACTTTTTATTTCTCGAAACGTCTATTTGTTGAATATCCTTTACTCTTTCAAGATCTATTTTAATACCTTCAGTTGAAATGATGTGTCCTAGAAGCTTTCCTTCCTCCATGGAAAAATGTGATTTTTTTGGATTAAGTGATATATCGTACCTCCTGCACTTCTCAAAGGTCTGCTTCAAGTGCTATAAATGTTCTTCATCAGATGCCAAAAATATAGTGATGTCATCAAGGTAAATAACCACAAACCTATCTTTCTCCCCAATGAAAACGATGTCCATAGCCCTTTGAAATGTGGCTCCTGTGTTCATCAATCCGAAAGGCATCTTTTCGTACATAAAGGTTCCCCAAGGAGTGGTAAAATATGTTTTCTTTTTGTCCTCTTCCATTACTGATATTTGATTGTACCCTGAATATCCATCAAGCATAGAGATTCTCTTTGCGTCGGCAAATCTTTGTAAGATATAATCCATTTTTGGTAATGGATAATTGTCTTTCAGAGATCACCTGTTTAGATTCCTGAAGTCTACACAGAGCCTTATATATCCATTCTTTTTCCTGATAGGTAAAAGGTTGGCTACCCATTTTGAGTATCTCAGTGGCATAATGATTTTTGCCTCCAACAACCTTTTCAGCTCCTTTTCTATTATAGGTAACAATAAAGGATTAAATTGCTTGAACTTTTTCTTAATAGGTTTTGATCCAGGTTTCAGAGGAATTTTGTGCTGAATAATCTCTGTATCAAACACCTTTAGATCTTCATAAGACCAGGCAAAAATATCTAAATATTGTTTCATTAATTCGACATATGCTTCTTTATGTTTTTGTGACAATTTCCTAGATATTTTGACCAACCTGGGGTTTGCATCCGGACTAATGTCACAGTCTACTACATCTGTTTCTTCTGTTTGGATAACAACCTTCCTGGAAACATCATTATGATCAAACAACCTTTCTAGTGGAACCAAACCTTTGGGTAGATGGTTTGTCTTCAGTTCAATGATTTTGTGGCCAGCAATTGTATCTTGAAGGACTTCTGCAGCATGTATTTCTTCTTCCCCATCTTCGTCATCTTGATCAATTGAAATGTTAGAAAACTCTTCAATAGTTTTCAAAAATCTTTGAATTTCCTCATCATCTTTAAAAACCTGCCAATGTTTTATATTATTCAGTATTGAAGGTCTGTTTCTGACTTCAACTTCGAATTTCAGATTAGGAAACATCAAAGTTTTAAAGTTGCTAGCTGTAAGTGCCAAAGAGTCGGCCTGTTGATTCAAATTCATGTGCACAAAAGTAATATTAAATGCCGAAAAGAAATTATCCACATAATCCCACACCTCATTTCTATATTGTTTTAACCTTTGCTATTTGGTTTGATATATATTATTGATCTGGTGAATAATAAGTTTTGAGTCTCCAAAAACAGATAGCTTATATACACCCATATCTCTAGCAACTTTCAAACCTAACAGCAAAGCCTCATACTCACTGATGTTATTAGTGGTGTCAAATTCAAGTTTATATGACATGGGGATAACCTCCTTGGTAGGGGAAATGAAGACAATACCAACTCCAGAACCTTCTTTAGAACATGCTCCGTCAAAATACATTTTCTAAACAAAATTGTCTTTACTATCTCCTACTGCAATTGTTGTCTTTCTGACTAATACTTCTGCCATTTCTTCACTCATATGAAAAATAGAATAACCAATATCATCTTCTACAACATATATGGGATTATTAGTGGGATTATTGTGATCACTTACCAAATAATCCAATCTAACTTCTCTGTATAATCTCTGTTGTTCCCCACCAAAAATAGGTATGGTTGCATAGCTAAGGTCCATCTGTAGAGTACCATCTAACTTCTTAGCCCAAGATCTTGAATGAAGCATTCCAAATTTTGGTGGTATGTCAGCCACGATAACATCTAATACCAAACTTTTCATAGGTAATTGGGAAAGAGTAACAAAAACATCCTTCATAACTCCAATACATTTGACTTTCTTGGAGTCAAAAGAATATAGATCATGATACGGTCTAGTAATGTCCAACCCTAATTCTTCCATCACCACCTTAGGCATTACATTATGCAAGGCACCAGAATCCATTAAGCAGTTGTGCAATAACTTGTCATGGATATTTAATGAAATGTAGAAAGGTGGAGAGGCATCAATTCTATCTTCAATGTGAGGTCCAATAGTTATAGAAGGGTTTTCATCCTCTAGATTGACTATATCTGAAAAGGTGACATGAGATGGAGCTTGTAGAACCTTGAGGACGGTCTTTCTGAAGGGTTCATTTTTCATGAGTTCTAATAACAACACTGAAATCTTGATTTTGTTGATTTTGTGATCTAAACTGAAAGAAAAAACATTTATGGAAGGTTCCTTTATGTCAACAGTACTATCCTTGGCATGTTGTTTCAATGGTTGATCAACTTGGATCTTGGGAACACCTTTGATAATTCCTATCTTAACTAGAGTACTGGCCTTTTTTGTGGAAACGGGTGTATCTACTTTAGGTGCATTCGAACTAGATCTGAGATTGTATTTTTTCCTTTTAGGTTCATGTTGGACGATCTCATATTCATCCCCTTCCTCAAACTGGTTTGCAATCAAAGCATCTTCATAATCCTGTTGTGTCACATGTAGAGGAGATGATTTGGAATCATTCAAATGAACAGTAGGGTCTTCTTTTGTTTCATCCTGATCATCCTCCTCATCTACGGCATTATTCTGAAAAGGAGGCAAAACCCTTTGGTCATATTGGTTTTTTCTTTCTCTTGGTAAGATTTGAGGTACATTGTTTGGCCTCCTGAACTGATTTGGATTTCTGTAACCACCCTCCTGTGCAAGTCTACTGGGTTGTTTTTGTTCTATCTTCAACCTTGCCATTTCAAATGTTAGATTTTTCAGCATCTTAGCCATTTCATCCATTTTAGAATCAGATGATGAATTAGAAGATGAAGGAAACTCTTCCTTTTTCTTTTTTTCTGTCTCTATCACTTCTAGACTTCAATTTGTCTGTTGCTAATATGTTTGATTCTACCTCGATAGCAGCATCTTGCATCAGGCTGAGGGTAGTGGTTCTTCTTTCCCTAAGCAACAAGGAAAATTCAGCATCGAATGCATTGGAAAAATTCATTTTAGCTGATGTCTCTGAAGGTTTTATCTCCTCTGGAATTTTACCATACATCTGGTTGAACCTTTTGGTAAAATCAAATATTGATTCACCTTGTTTCCTCCTTAAAGCACTGAATTCAGTGATGTAGTATAAAAATTCCTTCTTGTTTTCCCATTGTTTAAGAAAGGCATCATCTAAGGCTACGATATCAGCTATTGAATTAGGAGGAAAACTCTTGAACCACTTACTTGCTTCCCCATTTAGACTCTGTACGAATAGTCTCATCCACACATCAGCATGCTCTACATTGAAATTATCTGCAAAACTATAAAATGAACTCAAATGCTCTTCAGCAGTAACGGATCCATCTCCATTAAATCTGGGCAAGTGTCTCATATAATCATTTGGTGGAAAGGCATACATGACTTGTGGAAGAACCAAAGGAGCATACCTTTCTGCAAATATTTCATCCATTCTGTCTGCAGCCATATTAGCTATTTTTGGAGCTCTGGGAGTGAGTAAGATTGGTGATGCTGAAGGAGAAAGTGTCCCTTGTGTATTACAACTTATATGTATTGTCATTGAGTCTTGATCTTTAGCAGATAAGGATTTCTCTTCTGGACTATGATCAGCTAATGGGCTAAGAAACAGAGGATTCTCAAAAGAAAAATAATGTGATCTAAAATCCTCAAATGAGAGAGATTCAAGAGATGACGAATGTGTATCTAGTTCACTCTTAATAGTTGTGACGTGATCTCTCAAAGTTTTAATCACAGGCAAGATGTTTGGATATTCCTGTTTAATGAGTTCAAAAAGTAACTTCCACTGTTCTAGATTTAATTCGGAAATAGTTGAAGGGAATGAAATTGTAGCAGGCTCAATAACAGGTTTAATTTCACTTTCAAGATTCACCTCTTCATCTAATTGGGTTTTGGTGATTTCAGAGGATTGTCCTTTAGAAATTTCTGAAGACAATTTTCCTTTTAAGAGTGAAGACTGTCCAGAAAGAACTTTAGGTTTTCTTAGTAACTTTTCAGAATCTAGAACTGCTGCAACAGGCTCAAGATCTGGATTTTTCCTGGTTACTGGTCTCTTATTATATGATGAAGAAGTTAGAGGAGTTTTAGGTCCTTTACCTTCTCTTTTAGGAGCCATAATTACCACAGAGGAGTCACCACGTGAATATCTACAGTCTTAAATAATGTCCAAAATCTTGTTCACCATCAAGATCTGAATCTAAACTTGTCATTTCCCCAGGGAAGATCTCTTCGTATCTTCGTCCCCGGCAACGACGCCAAAAATTTTAGTCCTTAAAGTTGCACTTGACTATGAGAGGGAAAGATAGGGAATCATTAGTTTATTCAAAAGTGTTTATAAGGTTTTATGATTTGGTTTTTTGATTAAGGTGGTTGAAAACTGGCTCAAGGTTACAACATAACATGAAAATCAAGATCAGAACATAGCATATCCCATTGACTAAATAAAAGGTGGACACATAGATGGATTAAACCAATTAAGAAAAAAGGAAGATGAAGCCTTCAATTTTTCAACTTTACATAAATTCTTGTCTCATAATGTCATAAAGAAACAAGACTATTAGCTTGATATCAAAACTTGAAAAATAATTTCCACAATAAAATTTTCACTGTATAAATTAACAGTCAAGAATCAAAAAGCATTGTAATCTGAAAAATGAATTCAAGAATGAAGAAAGAAATAACAGAGTAGAAAAAAGGGTCTAACCATCCATATGCCTTTGCTATTAAGTGTCAAATTGAACGTAAATGACTTTACAAGGAGTTTCACAAAAAGGTCCCCTGGATCTCCAATTTTTCGACCACCACATAGTCTTTCCTCTGTCTATTTAAACTATCCATAAAACCTCCAGATCCTATCATCTAGTATAGCTTTAATGACTAGATTCAAATAGTATCTATCTACTAAGGTAGTTCACTCAAAAAAAGCTTCTACAATCCCAAAATAGATCACAGCTCAACATCTTGATATTGTATGATCTTGACAGCATTACATTTGTTTCTACAAAACATGAATTAGTTTGATTTAGTCAAACAGTTCGAGGTCTTAGCGTCTCACTAACCAAAAACGAGTAGACATTGCCATATTTCCTGGAAAACATTAAAATCATGATTGTGGCAACCTCCATGTAACCTTTAGGATATAATCACAGCAGTAGATTTAGCATTTTTCTGTTTGAGCTTGGTGGTAAGCACGACATTGTGCCAATAGAGTCTGAAGTTTATTTCCCTGAGTTCTTTGAGCAATGCCCTTTTATCTTTCTTCTTCTTTTTAAAATCTTGAATCCTTTCTTACTGACGAGCATTCCATTGTTTTATTTGTTCCTTTTCTTTCTTTAACTGTCTCACTGTTTTCTGAAATTCCTTGATCCTTTCTTCATCAATTCTGATTTCAACCCTGAATCCTGAGAATTCTTCAAAAGGTGAAGGCTCATTCAAGTTTAAGGAAACTTTGGGTTCCTTTTCTTTAACTTGGTACTTAAAGACTAATCTCGATCTATGTTCTTCATAATAACTTGTTGAATCTATGGCTTCAGGTACGTCTGATATGTGATCTGAGTCTACAAGGTAATCATGTTTATTCTCAGGGGTTTCACTGATACCTTTAGCCATCTCTTTAGCTTTTGCTAATCTAGTTGAAGCTCTCGTTATAGGTCTTGTAGATGATGAAAACATTTGTTTACCTTTGTTTACTAGTTTCTTAAGCAATGAAGATCTTTTTGCCCTTTTCCTGGTACTTGCTTCGGCATTTTCAGAGTCGTATTCTATAACTATGATGTTTTCTTCTTTGATTGATGAATTAAACATGGCCTTTGACTTCAGTCTGTACTTGTTGATAACCCTAGTAGAATTCCTTCTAGGTTTTTGAGATACAAACACACATTTAACCTTTTTCCTTTTGACTGCAGCACCCCTTTTACTGTTTGATGGTGATTCATGCTTGACTGTAGTTTGAGTATTAAAATCTTTATCTGAATCATTTTCCCCTTTAACATCTTCTTTAGAAAACGTTTCAATTTCTGGATCCAACTTAGGTCTTTTACTTCTGTTATTCCTTGTCACCCTGATGTCGGGCATCTCTTCTTTAACAGGGGTTTCATTATTTGAAATATTTTGGCTCTATGTGACAATCTTTCTCCCTTTGCCTTTCTTTTGTTTGTTGGACTGTGTGTTAGGGTTTAAAGATTGTGTGAGCCAGCTCCAGGGCTTCTGTAATTCTCTTGAAGCTAACATAACTAAAGTCTTAATTAGGACTTGATGAAATAGACTACTCTTAGCATTGGTGGAAAGTGACTGCACTCTCTTTGACATCTTTGTCAGGCTTTTAAGTAGAAAATAAGGCAGATTTAAGGGGTAATCACCATTTAAATGCATTAATATCCTAATGTGGTAGATATAGACTAGTGAAAATCTACCTTCACAGGTGATATACCTGTGGATCACGATTAGAGCAGTTTTCCATTCGGGTCGAATCCAGCTGCGAGGTACTCCCCTTTTCCAATTCGGATTTTTCTTATCTGGAAGCAAGAATTGGTTTACAAACTCTGTAACCACATGCTCTTTCTTCCACCATATTTCTCCTCCAACTACAAACCTACGAGCTTTTGCAATTGTCTGCTCTGTTACTAGCATCAACATCTTAACGATCTCCACCTCGTGACCATCAAAGTTCAGAGTGAAATTGATGGAGACCTGCTCATCGTAACCTTGGAAAGTGGTGAGGAATTCAAACCACCCGGCATCTATGAACCTTTGAGCCATTTGAGGATAATGATCCAGGGGATCAAATTTTGCTCAAAATTCAAAGTGCTCGGAATCACATCAAATTGAACGGGGGAATAGGCCTCGTTGTTACGAACCCAACGCAACTCATTTGGGTTAAAACGGACCTTGGGAGCGAGAGATATCGCGTTCTGTTCAAAATGACAAACAGGCAAAAAAAAAGGGATGTTGACTGTACAGTCCGTACAGTCTGTACGGACACTGACGTGGCAGGTCGTATGACACATGGGAGGACGTACGACACATGGCAGGAAATTGTGTGGACAGTTGGCATATGACATGGCTTGTTTGCAGTGAACAGGATGGCGACACGTGGCCCAATCAATGGCTTCCATGTGTCATATATATATTGGTTTAAAATCTTTGCAATTGGCAGGACTCGACCCCGCGACCTCCGGGCAGGGGAAGAGACTTGGGAAGGGTTACCAACCGGTGTGCCACTGTTTGGACCTTGTTATATATATGGCATTATATATATTTAAATTTTTTTATGTGTATGGTTGGCGCGGGGCCCGGGTTGGGGCTTAGCCCCAGCCCCCGGTCGTATATACAATAGCATATGACCATTGTTATATCGTTGGCACGCGCGCGCAGATTTGCGTTTTGATTTGGTTTCAACGATTATACAAACCAACGACCTGCCACTTGTCCATTAGCCATTTTCTTTTGAAATGGAGCCCATTTTTGCACTTGCGCATGGTCATATGGGTCACACGACCATAGCCTTGGCAGTTAGGAGCTAGGTGCACCCATAATTGTCCTACAGTTTGCACCGGTTGTGCGGTTCCACCCGGTGCTGGGTTTTTCCACATAAATGCGTGTGGGGGCTAGGTTGAGCCAACAAGGGTGCATTTTGGTGATCCAAAGACAGCAAGTTTGAAGGGGAACTTCCAGGAAGCCTATCTTCTTCAATTTTTGGCCAAACGAGGTGCCGAAAAAGCCCAGCTAGGGGTTTTTGGACATTCTGGAGCCATTGGAGCCATCTATTTGTCATTTTGAGCATTGTAAAGAACATATTTGAGCACTTTGATCAAATAATACAAAAGATCCATTGAAAGATGGACCAGGAGATGTAGCCCAAGAGAGGGGTGAACTCCTTTATCATTTGTTGTGTTATGTGTTTTATGTTCACTATTTATTGATGTCGTTTATATGCATCTTGAATGAGTAATTTATATAAAATTTGTGTTGCAAAGTTGATCCATTTGCATTTGAACACATGAATTGAAATCTTGCAAATAATTTCAAAAATGCAAGTCTTCTTCATTTTTAGATCAAGTTGGTACTAGAACACTGGTTTTTGAATACTTGATTATTTGCAAGTGTTTTGTTTTCTGATGCTCACAAGGTTGAAACTCACAAGAGGAGAAGGTCAACTTGTAGAGCCAAGTTCTCATCCTTCAAGGAGGAATCTTATATCATCACCGCAAGTTTCAAGGAGGCATTCACCAAGTATGGCTCATGAAGAGAGTCATGAACATATTCCTACACAAGATGAAGATCTCAGAAAGGTTGTCATGGAAAGGAGAGAAATGATGAAAATTTTGATGGAAAGGAATACAGGATTGCAAGGTGAAGGCTCCAACCCTTCAAAGCACGAGGGAGACAATGGTGATAAAACTCCAAATGGAAATGGAGGGAATGGTGCTTCTCCA
>SNQJ01S0113143.1:43102-58535 GCA_010110895.2 Picea sitchensis
TGGTGTACTGTGCATGTGTGTGATTGTTTATTTATTACTGCTCATTATTGGATAATAATTCTATATTGATATAACATTTGAAGAAAAAGGATTATAATTACGTTATTACTGATTCACCCCCCCTCTCAGTAATCCAACACCCTTTGCACCATTAGGGGAAATCACTAGTTTGCAATCTTTGGTAAAAAAGATGAGTAATTGACGAGAGCCTATTTAAATAAGTGAATTGATTATATATTGATGGGAAATGGATATAGAATTAAACATAATACATCAAATGGTTAATGACTTAGTACAATTGAAATAATAGATAATAGAACAAAAAATAGAACAAAAACAAAAAATAGTAACAAAAAATAGAAGAAAAAATAGAAAAAAAACAAAAAATAGTAACAATAACAAAGCATTTTTAATAGATAATAATAACAATGCAAATGTAGGGCATGAAGGCTTTTGTTTTATATCAACATGATGCGATGGATGTCATGGTTTCATTTTAAATCCAATGGGTGGGAAGCATTTTTTTTCTATATTGACCTAATGGGATGATGAAATGGACGCCATGGTTTCATTTCAAATCCAAGTACTATGTTGTCCTTTCTATCTCTAAGACTTAATTGCACCTTTGATTACAATCAGTGCCCTATATGTAAATTTGGATATGATTTCATTAACACATAATCACAAAATTTTGGCTTTGGTGATAGTATCAAATTCAATATTATTTTCTTTAGCTCAAACAAGTTAGGGTTACAACCATGATCTTTTCTACTCACTGATTGCGCTAAACTCCACATGATAAAGATTGCATTTTAACACATCGTATTTACTTAGGACATCCCATTTACTTAGGACATCCCTTTGCACCATTAGGGGAAATCACTAGTTTGTAATCTTTGGTAAAAAATATGAGTAATTGACAAGAGCCCATTTAAATAAGTGAATTGATTATATATTGATGGGAAATGGATACACAATTAAACATAATACATCAAATGGTTAATGACTTAGTACAGTTCAAATAAATAAAAAAAAATATAAGTTTTTTTACTACAAAAGTGAAGTCCATGGTTTGATGACAAGGTAGGAGAATGTGGTTGATAGTTTGAAGGGGCCCATGCTAGATTAATCAACTAACACTCACCTACAAAGTGTCACTCTATCATTTTAATCACTAAAAAATAAAAATAAAGAAAAGAGACATATCAAACGAACTTTGATTGGAATGATTCCAACAAAAGACAAAGGGAGAGGAAGATCATTGCAGATGGGGAGCTAAGGAGGTGGGGATGCATGTCCTTCCACCCTCAACCACGTTTAAGAAAGAGTGAGATTCTTGATACCTTGCTAACCCAATTGGCTCAATAGGAGAAAACATGAGACAAGCATGATTTGAATGGAGTATGAAAAATTCTCCACTTAACCATCCAAGCTAGACCCAATTATCAAGAAAATTTCACACACATCATTGTTTTTTATTTTTATTTTACATATATCAAAATTTAGAAAATGTTTTCTATTTCTATTATAAGTTATGATTCTAGTATCCATTTAAGAAAAAATTATATGCTAGAGTACTACTCACAACTCTATGCTAATTTAAAAAAAATAAAAATTACTATAAAAATATCACAAAAAAATTGCAAAAGTCACATATTATACACATAATGCCACTCTTGCTAAGAAGTTGCTAAGAGGTCCTTCCTCTAGATCCATAGGGTTAAGTAGCCTATTTCTAAGCCCTCCAAGTCTACCTCCTTTCTAAGTAGCATATTTTACATATATCAAAATTTAGAAAATGTTTTATATTTCTGTTATAAGTTATGATTCTAGTATCCATTTAAAAAAAATTATATGCTACACTACTACTCACAACTATAAGCTGATTTAAAAAAAATAAATTATTACTCTAAAAATATAATTTTTTTTTTCGCAAAAATCACATATTATACACACAATGCCACTCTTGTTAGGAAGTTGCTAAGAGGTCCTTTCTCTAGATCCTCATTTGGAATTGCACATGGTTAAGTGCCCTATTTCTAAGCCCTCCAAATCTACCTCCTTGGTACTATTCTCCAAATGAGGAAAAATGTAAGAAAATTTGTTTCCATGAAAAAAAATCTAATCCTATAATCCATAAAAATATTAAATTTTAACATAATTATAATTTTTTTATAAATAGTAATTACATATTTTGAAAAGTAGTTTAATTTTTTATATTTAATATTATTATGTTATTTTAAAAATCATTTTTTATATAATTATAAATATTTTCATAAATGAAAATTATATATTTTTAAAAGTTAATTCAATTTGTTGAATATTTTTTTCATCAATTTAAAATTGATTTTAATTAAATATATAAATTATTCTTTTCAATTAATAAATTCTTATTTTCTAATTTTATATTATGATTAACATGTTATTAGAATGAAACTATCATGTATCTTTAACTAAATTTATATAAATTAATAATATTATGTAAAGCATTAAGAAATTTATATTTTCCAATTTTATATAATCATTAACATATTAACATGTTATTAGAAAGAAATCATCATATATCTTTAATTAAATTTTTTTTATGAATTAACAATATTATGTAATGATTACAAATTGAATGAGCAAGATTATGTACTGATTCCAAATATTTTAAATATTCAATAAAATTATTTATACATAGTTCTAGATTCACATGGTTTAAAAGACAAAAATGTAAAGGATTCATTAAAATTATTCATCATAGTTGGTAGTTGCAAACTTGATCACATAAGATTATAACAATGCAATGAAAATGGATGATTGGACCACATATTCTCACATTGAATAATCACAATAACTACCAAGAAAATAGATGATTGGACCACATATTCTCACATCGAATAATCACAATAAATACTAAGAAAAGTAGTCACTTGAAACTGCCCAATCAATGCTATAAGAAGGAAACCATATATAAAAGGAAAAGTATGGAAACTTTGTTACAGAGTGACTTGGATGCAAACGAATGGAGGAAAATGGGTGGAGCATCGCACTTCCATGTAAGGGTTTCATAATTTTCTATCCTATCTATTTTGAGACCTAATCACTCACTTTCACTTAGAAAGTTGTTGTTCAGTTACAACTATATGTCACGTACTTGGACTTTCAATCAACCGTTGAAAGTGTGTGATAGTAATATATTGCTTTTTATTTCCTTCCACTAATATATTCTCCCAATGATCAGTACGCTCTCAACACCATGAAAATGAATTGTTTTCATTCATGTCCGAATTGGTTATAAATAATAAATAGGTAATTAAAGGATGTCAACAATATAATTATTATTAACCTGAAAATTTATTGAAGATGGTACAATTAATGATCTTTTAATTACGTCGAAGCATTATATCTATTGGAGATAGACTGCAATTAATCAGCTTTTAATCTAAGATTCTAATATGATGGTTAACAATGAGTGAAGATGCTTTAGTAATGCGTTTCAGATTCCACCAACCCTATATTGCACTGGTGATTCACCGGTAGCCAGCCACTTTGTGGCTGTGCTATACTGAATTATAAAACTATTCTTATAGCTGAATTGAATATGCTGGCATATTCTTAGTAGTCCTTCTAAATCAATAAATAAAATCTCATATTCATACTTTAATGATTGCACCTTGTTTGTTTTTCTTGTTTACTGCCTTATATTTGCTTAATAAGATTAACTTTACTTTCACCAACCCTATGTGCTTTTGGGCGTTCACCAGCAGCCAGCCACTTTGCGTGGCTGCGGCTGTACTAGTTATAAAAACTATTCTTATGGCTAGCAATTGAATATGCTGGCATATTCTTAGTAGTCCTTCTAAATCAATGAATGAGATTTCATGTTCATAACTTTAATGATTACTTTTTCTTATTTGTTTTCTTGTTTACCCTTTCATATTTGCTTAATAAGATTAATATTTTACTGCCATTATCAGCGATTACCACGATTTACCTCTTCATATTTACTTAATAAGATTAATATTTTACTACCATTATCAATGATTACCACGAATTACCTAACTAACTAGCATAGCCGCTCGCTGCTGAGAACACCTAAAGGTATCGGGTGAGAACACTTGCCTCCAATATAAAAAGTTTGTGGTAATTCATCTGTGGTAATATGAAACATTTGCTGCATGGTTTAATCCTACTTAATCATTTAAACATTGGAATTGCATATCCTTACAGTGAAGATCATTAATTGTATCCATTATCAATAGGTGTACACCTTTCGGCTTAATAAAGATGTATAAAACACCTTACTATCAAATTCAGAATTCAGTTGCTTCAATAAATCTTTGGACGTTCATCAGCCACAATGTGGCTCTGGCTGTGCTAGTAAACTTTACAATCAATAAACTTAATCCTGAATTATTTTATTGATAACTGCAATGCCCGGGCTGATAATATTACAACACTTGAGTTCGTAAACGTTCCATTCTATTTGTATAATGTAGGTACGAAGAAACGGTGTGCCAATTTGCAATCTCTG
Organism: Picea sitchensis; assembly: GCA_010110895.2. NCBI lineage: Eukaryota > Viridiplantae > Streptophyta > Pinopsida > Pinales > Pinaceae > Picea > Picea sitchensis. The sequence continues at coordinate 47,622 of SNQJ01S0113143.1, forward strand.
GTAAAAAAAAAAAACCAAGGAATCGGTGACAAGCTGTTCAAATAAACTAATTAGTTATAGATGAGACATTGCTTAGAAATGAAAGAAATGGCTATCGATCGATATGGAGAGATGTTTTTAGAAACAAGCAGCAGGAAAGACGGTGCCTCTGGTTGATCCTGTAACGTTTTCACAGTGTGCGGTTGGAGTGTCGCCTGAATTCATCATCAGATGAACGTTTTGCAGAACAATGCCTTGGCAACCAACGCTTTCACTGCACTCAAATTTTATAGCTTCTTTCGTTGGCGTTGTTCCTTTCACGTTTCTGTATAATACATTACTCACTTTCACAGCCGAGTCCTGCATAAGTCGTCCATGCCACGTCAATATCTGTTATCTGATTTATTATCTACTGAAACAAAGTTTAAAGAGGCAATTATCAAAGAATTGATCCGACCTGTTTTGCGCATGGCTTTTGAGAATCACAGTAATTTTGATCGATGATGATAGGATTCGACACATTTTCCATCTTTACATTTTTGAATGTGATGCCTCGAGCAAAGCCAGAGCCACCCTGCCGTGCATAGAATATAACTTCAGTATAATAATAATAGTAATTTATTTTTAAAGTTACCATTAAGCGATACATCAAATTGGTGTATGAGATTTTTTCTACTGAGGTATATATACTCTATCTTTTTTAGATTTGAACTTGTGATCTTTTAAAAAGAAACATATATTCTTAATCATTAAACCAATTCAAATTGTATTAAATTGAACCTTGCCTCTAACTATCCAATCATTATAACTAATATATCTTAATAACCTGCCATGTTTTGATCCTTAGACCATTTGTAGTGTCATGCAAATAAGCACCGTCCACCATTATATTAGACACTTGAGCTTCTGAGTTTCCTTCACCAAGGCTTCCAATGCTGTTATGCCAAAATTAATAAACATGCATTTAGTTCCATATTTCCTCAAATAATATACATCCATCTTAATCTCACTCTATTAATCTTAATCATTTAAGTGCCTTAAACATCATTAACATAGAATGTTAAGATGAATCTTTCTTACTTCATAATTATTGTTCACTCAGATAAATAATAGATCCACTTATTTTTTACACGCAAACTTGTACAATAAATGGATCTCCTTACCTAATTCCATGACCAGGTCCGCATGTAACATTCTGAGCCCGAACGTTAACGGACCCACTCACTATAGAGATGCAATCATCTCCTGCAAAATCAATAGATGCCAGACTATGGATAAATCAGAGGAGAATTATTGTGAAGTGCAGACATACCACTGCCGTATGTGTAAAATAGCAGTGTCTATCTGTAAGATATAGTCGTGTATAAAACAACTGCGATATCAGTTTAGACTTATCTAACTATGGTTTTACAAAGAGTTTAGAGGGATAAAATTTAGTTTAAATTCATCTAATTATGGTTCTACATAGAATCATCTCCTGCAAAATCAATAGATGCCAGATTATGGATAAATCAGAGGAGAATTATTGCAAAGTGCAGACATACCACTGCCATATGTGTAAAATAGCAGTGTCTATATGTAAGATATAGTAGTGTATAAAACAACTGCGATATCAGTTTAGACTTATCTAACTATGGTTTTATAAAGAGTTTAGAGGGATAAAATTTAGTTTAGACTCATCTAATTATGGTTTTACATAGAATTTAGAAGTATCAAATCCAGTTTAAATCCATTTAATTATGGTTTTATAAAGAGTCAAGAGGATCAAATTTCTTGAGAGGTAAACTTTTCTTTCACATTTTCATTAAAAAAAAAAAGTTTACACCTCAATTGATTTGATACTCTCGAAGCTTGTAAAACCATAGGCAGATGAGTCAGACTGGTAGAGATTTGATCCTCTCGAAGCTTGTATAACCATAGGTAGATGAGTCTAGACTGGTAGAAATGGGCCTCTGGGCGCAATAACACACCAGAAGTCAGGGGACGTGCACTCAAACCCATTCTTTAAATTGGCAAAACTCTCTGGGAAGATGGGAGCATACCAGTTCCTATGGTGCTGTGTTTGATCACCACATACTTTGAGGCAGTCACATGAATACCGTCTGTATTCGGACTATGCTCGGGAGCGGTGACTCTGACATTGATTGCTTGTACAGCAAAACATCTTTGGAAAGCCATGTGCATCTGTTGACTGTTCTGAACATGCAGGTTTCTCACACGCAGATTGTTGATGGATTCAAAAGTTAGTGCCTGAATTAAAGAATATTACATCAATCAGCCGCTGGATTACATATCGTTAGAGTTAGCTAAAGCATGCCTAGTAAGTTGACGATAAACATACCGTTGGAGCTGAGGAACATGGCTGCAAGAGAACACGAGAAGTGAAGTTAGCATGAAAAATGTTCCTTAATCTATGTTTTGTATGCAAATATAAAATACAAATTTGTCTTGAGGAGAAATTCGTGATCTTCATACGTTGGATTTGTTTATTTTGCAGGATTTATTCCACCATTCTTCTCCATTGCCATCAATAGTACCTCCACCTTCAACGGATAGATCGTCCACACCATAGAAATGAAGCCACAACCTTGGATTCAATCCGTTCCAAACGCTGGGATCCTTTGGTGCTACGATTTTCCCCAACACCTGAATACAGTAACAACTTCAACTTGAGCATATTTTAAGCAGACATAATGACTAATGCGGAATAAAGTTCCTATAGGACCAATCTGTCAATCTCACGGAAAGGATTTCTTGAGAAGTAATAAACCTGCACTGTTAAGGCAGAGTGGCATGGCCCAGAGAACGTAACGGGCTTCACAAGATAAGTCTTTCCCTCAGGTACTCGGAAAACAGAACGAGAAGACGAGCAKACCTCTTTCCACGCACGCTCGAAAGCCTGAACTACACGCATTTATTGTCCTTTTCAGCAATCTTAACTGATTAACCTACAACCCTTTCAATGTCATACAATATTCTAATTACACAAACATAATCTYCTSTTGTTAGTGTTAACATCACCTCTGTATCATCCGTTGCTCCGTCGCCTTTTGCKCCAAACTCGTCCACGAGAACCACTTTAGCAGAAGATTTTGTAAGGTAATTGAGTATTTCTGTAGATCTCTGAGCATCGAGCATGGTTTCATCCGTATCGACATTCATGTCTTCATCAATACACGTCATAGTTTCATCTTGGGATTTCAATGGTGGACATTCTTCTGATCCCATTCTCGTCGAGGGATCATATTTATCCTCACCTGATCCTTTCACATGAGACACTGCGCAAACAGTGTCTTGGCCCGATGGAGGATTCATTGTATAATCCAGGCATCTCAAATGTGCAGGATCTTCTTTCATCTCTCCCAAACATTTAGCACAGATTGAAACGAAAAACATAAACAATACTAGCATTATTACAATAACTCGATCATGCCCTCGACCTCTTTGGCCGGACTCGTTCCTTAATGCATACATACTCAAATCAATCGATAGATAACAGAATAGGAATCAAAATTAGGAATTCAGAAGAGATACAGAACTAAGTATGTAATTCTGAATAAGTATTCACAGGATTGATCAGATAAGTTGCTCCTAAAGAAAAGGATACTTGGACTATATATAAGATTAGAAGCACAAAAAGCAATGGACTATTGGTTTGAATAATATAGTCTGGTGCACCATTAGATGCTTTGCTTGACATCAAAACAGCGAGTAAAGTGTACTCAATCTGGACGGTCTCCATTTCCCCCTTATAATGAATGCAATGCAATCCACCACGTATGATTGGATTGAGCTGCAAGAGATTGAGACGAAAGAATCTCTTCGTTTTTGTGATGCAGTCAGGCAGTCTATTTTATTTACTCTTTGTTCTTTACGACTGCAAAGTCCTATCTATTCCACAAAGTTAAAAGAGGGGACCTTCAAACTTCACACGCTTCAAGTCGCCCTCATTAAATCCTCAAGATCATTCATACACATCTTTTACGTGACATTATTCTTCCATTAAATATTCCAGTTTCGCTTCAATTGCCAGCTTTGGCGATGAAGTAAGTTTCAATCAAAGTTTGTGGGATTTCTGTTGGGGGAACGCTCTCGAGTGGGCATGGAAGTCACACATTTTGATGTCATGCTGAAAGTAATGCTTGCCTTTGGCCGGTGGAGCTGTGCATCATATTATACTTCATCTGCTTTTACGTGTGTTTTGCACACTGTAATGCCTAAATCAAATTATATATGTACAGTAGGTAACTTCTTGTTGTGAGACCACTGATTTGCTTCAGTCACGGGGATTCATTTACCAATTTAGAATTCTTAGGTCTCTATCAACTTTAAAAATTTTCCTCCTATATACACAGATCCTTCTCTAAAACATTAGTAGTTCCGTTCATTTAGAAGGATTAGGTCTTCATTGACATTTTTGAAAGTTTCTTCCCATAAACAGATCCTTCATTGACATTTTTGAAAGTTTCTTCCCATAAACAGATCCTTCTGTAAAAACATTTGTTTCCTCCCATTTCATTCCTTCTCTAAATCTCTTCTTTTCCATTTTGATATCATGCATCTTTCACAGTTTCTTTTCCATTTTTATATCATGCATCCTTCACAATGACACAATACCTTATGAAATCCATCTTAAACATACATTACGTAACGTAAATAATTTAAATGATCCCATCTTATCTAAATGTATTAAACAAATTACTCTTTACATGAGTTCTATGTGGAAAATCTTATTCCACGTGAATAGTGAAATCCATTCCTTATTATATTGGAATTCTTAGCACAAAGAGAAAGTGCGATTCAGGCTCTTGATGTGAATAAGGGTTTTCAAAGAATGTAATATTATAGAATATGTTTCTTCTTATTCCATCTTCAATCATTTTTCATCTGACCTTAAAATATTTTACAGTGCATTCATGGAATTATCATGATAACTTAGGACCAAATTTTATCACTCGTATTAAAACATCTTCCTCTATTTATTTATTTAACCCTCATATGATATTTGCGTTGCGTATTAGCCACTTGAATTTCGTCACATCACTAATTTTTTTTGTGAAAACATGTACGATTATATAAAACAATTTCGATAAAAATATCAAACCCCATAAGACTTGTTCTTCTATGTTAAAACAAAGGCCATGAATTTGAAAGCATTAGCTGAACATCAAACATGAGTTTTGAATATGAAGTATTAATTCAATGATGTGCTTTCCCATGTTAAGATGATATTCTCATTTAGATGAATTTCTTAGATAAAAGGAATTACAAGTTTGGCAATGTGCTTTATCCATGTTGATATGGATAAGTATTCCCGTGCACACTTTTATAAAACAATTACTTTTAGTGATTACACCATGTTCTTAATGGGCATCCTTAAGGGGAATGTAGGTTCGGGTCATCAAGAGGCTATGAGCAAAGTCAATCTTTGACTTTCTAGCTAGTCCCTTAGATGATGATCCAAACCTACAATGGAGTTAGTGTCATGGGTTATCCATAATTAAATCATCAAAATTTGAATCCCAATTTCTTGTTTTTTTATAAGTTGGTATACATTTGTAAATATCTTAAAGCATTTGATAATGTGTTTTCCTATGTAAATATGGGCAAGTATTCTTTCTTAACAATTATGAGTTTGACAACATCTTAATGGGTGCTAAGGACATACATAAATATTTAGGTACATTCACTTCTTGTTCATGATAAAGGGAGATGGAATGCAAGGGGCATTAATGTTTAGGAAGTGAAAGACATCATTTCTGATGTTAATAGTTGATTGGTTGATGTTTGTGTGCTTGGTATTGAAAGAAAACATGATGAAGGGGGTGGAAACAAACTCGCATGCTCATAAACATAAGGGAGCTAGGATGACATGGAAAAACAATGCTTCTTCTACTCATGAGGATCAATGGGAGGCATGACAACCCCTTTGTTCAAGTGATAGCTCACATCCACTATAAAATGGCCTTAATAATAGCTGCTAGGTTGTGTGGCGAGAAAAGGGGAGGAGAAATAGAATTCAAGGATTTTTTTTTAAGGGAAATGTATCTCAAAGGCCATGTTCTGGTCTATGAAGCATGTTCAAATCTAGGAAACATGGTAGTAGGGAGGTAGGTTGAGGAATATCCTCTACATAAAGGTTTCCCACATCACCAAAAGTTGTAGTAGACATCTCTCTAGGGCCAACAAAAGAAAGGTAAGAAGATAATAGAGTCACAAAGGATAGCTTAGGGTTTTGCAAAGAGACACACGCTTGTAACAATCCAACACTTGCAAAAAATGGAGAAAGAGGTTTAGGTGAAGAGACATAACTCCGGTAACTCCAAGATAGATGTCTAGAGATATCCAATGTTATGTCAAACAAAAGATTTTCAAGAAGCAACAACACCCACTTCTCCATCACCTTCGACATATACTAGAATGCCAAATAAATTGTGGCCATGCTCATGGATGAGAGAGAGGAGTTCAACAATAATGTTTTGCATGACATATGTGCTAAGCTAAGGAATTTCAATGAAAAAACCTTTTTCTCTTACATGCCATTCAAGATTTCTCTTCTCTACAAAGGAAGAGGACACTCATGATGGTGTAGACCCTTCCCACCTAATTTCTCTAGATGATATAGAGGACTAGGATGATGAGACTTTAAACTCCACCAAATTTTGCAAAAATGTTTATGTCTAATGCTAGTTTTGGGTCTAGAGGACATAGGTTGGAATGGTAAGAATGCTATTTTTGACTTAAACATATTTAGTTTGTTAGCAATACTATTAAGAATCCCTTAACTAGAATTCTTTCAACTACATATCTTTACTGTAATAGAATCTCTCCATTTATTAAAAAAAATTAACATGTATAAAATAAATAATTTTATCTATTTAACCATATTCTCAATAATTTACAATAAAAAATAACCTTTGCAACTCAAACCTCATCATACTTTCTCTTTTATATTTCATGGACCCATGATAATATAAGATGACACTATATGCAACTCTTATATGATTTTTGTAATCATAACTAACTGTAAAATAAGAGTTTCTTAGATAAGCAATAATAAAGTTTGATGATATGCTTTTTTTTCTTATAAGTATGAATAAGTTATCCAATTTAAAACAATTTTGAGTTTGACATATATACTTATATAAAACAATTAAATTACACCATTACATTAATATGAGTAAATGTTTTTACTCATATAAAACAATTTTGAATTTGTCATATATATTTATATAAAACAATTCAGTTAACTTTCATTACACCATTACTTACTTGTATTTTTAATAATGAAAAACACACTTCATACCTTATTAAGAATTTTCTTTGTTAATATGGCCAATGCTACTACAAGACACATCAATTTTGAAATAATTATTAAGAATTTTCTTTGTTAATATGGCCAATGCTACTACAAGACACATCAATTTTGAAAGAATAATTGAGCTTCAAACATGGGTTGTTTAGCCAAAATGGATTTTGAGACGTTTGAGAGTGCTATTTTTTCTTTGTTAATAAATGGGCAAGTATTAAAATTAAAAAAACTGAGTTTGACATGCATGGTTATATATCCATTAAATCGCGTTTAAAGTAATGAATCGTTGCAGTGGGGCCATAGCTTGAATTCTATGTGAGTAGTTAAGCGAAAAGGAATATGAGTTTGACAATGTCGTCTCCTACGTTCGTGGACGGTTATTCATTTGTTTCTAATAAAAACCACTTATGTGAACATAATATCATAAAAAATTTAGCACAATATATAAATGTAAAAGTGTTTAAGCTTCTTCTGTAAGGATATTTTTAATAGAATTAAATAATAAAAAAATAAATATTATATCTATATAAGTGTTAAGTTTCTTTTCATAAATAATAATAATAATAATTTATTTTTAAGGTTACGGTTAAGTTAACACATCAAATTAGTGTATGGGATTCTTCTGGATTTGAACCTGTAACTTCTTAAGAGGAAACACATATTTTTAACCATTAGGCCCACTCAAACTGTAAATATCTCATAAATAAAATAAAATAAAAATATTATATACACATCAACAAATATTATATAGACATTAGTTAACTTCATTTCTCCATATTAATTAATATTACATAGAAATTAGGTAACATCATTTTCAACTCCCATCTCATGAATATAAAATCACAACTCCACGTCATGAATATAAAATCACAACTCCACGTCACATTAATAAGGAAGTTATGAATAAATAAGGAAGTTATAAATAAATGGTTGGGATCTCCTCAAATCAATTTGATACGTTAGTGAAAACATAATTAAATAATCAATATATAGATAGTTTAAAATTATATATTTTGAGAATTTTGTTAAAATAATAAAAATAAATATAATTTCAACAAAATTTATTTATTAAATATTATTATTTTAATTAATTATTTAAAAATTTAATAAATATTAATAAATAAAAGAAATTATTAAAATATTATTAAAATATATACTTTTATAAAAATAAATATTAATTATAATAATAATAATAATTTATTTTTAAGGTCACGATCAAGCCATGCTAAATTGATGTATGAGACACTCCTTTGTTTGTGGAATATGGGACCTTCTCCAAATTGGTGTATGAGACCTCCTTGTTTGTGGGACAAGGGACCCCCCTCTACGGAGGTATACATACCCTACCCCCTTTGGATTTGAACTTGTGACCTCTTAAGAGGAAACACATGTTCTTAATCATTAAACTCACTAAGACTGTATAACACACACAAAAAACCAAATAACCTAAACTCAAAAAAACAAACCATGAAAACAATAATTAAAAAAACACACAAAAAAACACCCAAAATAACCCCTCTCCATTTCACATTCTAACCTCTCCCTATTTTTCCCCTTTCTACTACCCTCAAATCACTTTCCCAATCCCATTTCCCAACCCTCCTAGCCCCTACTTTCTACCCATTATTCCCCCTTCTCTCCCTTCCATGCAAAAAAAATTAAAATATTCAACAAACAATTGAAAAAAATTCAAAACAAAACCTTTCTATAACACATAGAAATAAAAAACACATAAAAATAATTATTAAAAAAATGATTTGAATACAAGTTATTCTCATTCTTCCTTGGGACTGCAACATAGTTGGAGGGGGAGCTATCATGGATCACTCAATGATATATAAATATATATACAAAAATATAGATATACACATTAAAAAAAGGTTAAAATATAAATATACACATTAAAAACGAATTACTTAATAAAATAAAACAAAAATAAATAAATAAGTCTTTTTGCATTGGCAACATGGTGGTGGGAGCCCTCTTGCCACAAACTTGAAGTAGTGCATCAAATGGTTGACAAGGGCCACCCGTGCCAAGTATTTTTTTTTGGTTAGCAAGGGGCCTTCTTACTAGTCACTTTATGTACTACATATAGTCTCTAGTAAGAGCCCCCTTCCTTCTTGGTGAATTTTTTTATTTTAGCGGGTTAGGAGGTGCTGTCTTCAACTCAATACACTTCATCGTCCATCTTATTGAAAAGAAAAATACATTATTATTATTGTCATCCTATTTAAAAGAAAAATACATTATTATTATTGATTATTGTTGTGGATTATTATTATTGATTATTGTTGTTGATGTAAATACATTATTATTGTTGTTGTTGATGCGAATAGGAATCATTTCACCAAACACTCAATTCATTGTATCAATTTTTGTTCAATATTTACATAACTTTACAAAAATAAAGCACTCAAGGTCTAAAAGGTCTAAAGTGTATCCACATATCTAGAAAGGTTTACCCATTTGGGGTTTTTTGTTAAATGCTTGTGTAAAAATATCTAACTTGGATATGGATATAAACTGTAGTAAAAAAAAAAAAAAAAAAAATGTAAAAGAGAAAAGGAAAACATGCAAGCATCTCAATTAATTTTAAATTATGAAATAGAAACAAATAAGTTGTAAAGTATGGATTTGTTGCTTTAAATGAAATTCAAAACCAATTAGGGAAAATAAATAATTCTTTATTGAACCAAATGAAAATGAATCAAAATTACAATCAACACCTCAGAAGAGTTGTGGTAGAGAAGTGGGCTCCAAACACTCCTTGGGAGGGTCATTTCATTCCTAGTTGACTCAATCACCAATTCTCTTGATAATGTGAGCAAGATCCCTTGTGGTTGGATAAAAGTAAATGGAAAGACGATGAGAAAATAGTGAAGAATGTAGAAGTGAAAAAAGGGTATCTTTAACTCTCTAATGGAATTCCAACAACATGAATTTACTATTTTTTTTTTTTATGTGAAATTCACTTCCATGGCTTATTTTTATAGGTAAATAGTAGAGCCCCCAATCTATGACTAGTTTCTATGTGAATTCCTCTCTTGTATTAATGATAGTTCATAATCTTAGTGGGCACTACTATAGAAGACTAAGTTATTGGCATTTATGATTATGGTGGGAAAAATAAGACTGCATGTACCCATTATGTCACCAAAATAAGCATGAGTGTCTTTATGAGCCATGGGCTAGCTATTTTTTGGATTAAAAAGGGCCATGTGGTTCTTGAGGTATTTACCATGTGAATTGCATAGAAAATGGATGCTATACTATGCCATCTTCAAAATAGTTAACTAATTTTTTGACTAAGATTAGTGGGGTACAAAAATACTAAGGCATGATGTGATGGGGTGTGTGGTGTGAATTATACATGAATTGATGATGTTTCCAAGTCTTGCTACTCAAATGGCACAAGTGAGAAAAATTAGGATGATAACAATTGACCCCTGATGTGTGATTGATCCAGGTGGATACTAGTGGTTGCCCACCTATTACATTGACTCACAATGGTTCCACATATTAGTAGTTTCACTATAGTTTTTTATGTCTTTAACTTTTGATGCATTCTTTGGGAATTTCCCTTGCTCTTTTGGCAGTTGACATGGACCAAGAAAAAATTA
>SNQJ01S0113144.1:13542-28459 GCA_010110895.2 Picea sitchensis
ATTTCAAGGTGGTAACTATGATATGACCCTAAGGGGGATATATATGGGTTAATTGTATATGTAATAGGGTCTGGGATAATAAGGGGTCCACATGTGAAAAGAGTGAGAATAAGTATATGTAAAGTTTGATATAGTCATTATCGAATAGGAACACATGATATCAAGGATATATGGACGCGTTGGACTTATTTGGAGGAGGTTGTCCTATTATATAAGCATTTATTGTGTAAGTTACAATATCTGTTACCTCTTTAGTTGTCGTGATCCATGTTTGACATCTTGTGTACATTTTCTGTACTATGATTTTATATGTGATTTTAAGGATTTGGTACATAACGCCTTAGCAAAAGATATGTATCCAATACTCAAGATACGTAATAAATGAGAATATATAAAATGTACACAAAGTGTGTTCATGGAGAACAACTCAAAAAATTATAGTAGAGATGAATTACAAGATAAATCCTTGTAGAAGAGGAGAACCTCCTCGAGAGAACTCTAGTACATCCACATAATCAAATCATATGCTCCTCTTCAAGTCTTTTGGTAATAATAAAGGGCTCACTTGTGAAATAAGTGAGTAAATGTATACACAATTGGGTAAATTTATGCAATAGGGGTCAGTTCAATAAAGGGCCCACATGTGAAATGAGTGAGAATAGGTATATATAGAAGTAAATATACTTATTATGGATACGAACATGTGATTTGGATATATAAATGTATTAGAGTTATGTCAAGGGAACCGTTCTCATAATTTCTAAGAAGTTATTCTGTAATTTATCTCTACAATCGTTTTAGGACATATGCTCCATGTTATGATTTATAAACTAATATGGATATTCCACTAGAATAGTTTGTCATAACAAATATACAATTTTATGAAATATTTTATTATGGAATTTATTTCCATGGATCTCAGATTTATTATTAGTAGCTCAGTGACTAGATATATGGAAATAACTGAAATTCAAAATGAAAGAACAAGAAAATGAACACATCGTCTAGACAAATGACCACAATATGTGACAAGAGAAACCCAATATGGGATAAAACCCAACTAGAAGGTCAGGACTATTATTTTCTCTCGTTTCTTCAGTCATAAAATGTAAGTGAAAAGAAAGGGACACTCTGTATGGAGTTTCCTTTGACATTGTGGCCTAAATGTCTCGTACAAAATATTTTCTCTTATTTCTTATACTCTCAAATCTCACTCCTATAATATCTTATAAACTATGGAGTGAGTACAATGATAAAATAATGGAGCCCTTTTTCTCCCTAACAATCCATTATTTAACATAGCCTTGTAGTCATTTAGGGTTAGGGTTACTCCATGCCTCAACCCTCAATTAATGCTAGGGTTTTCGAACCTATAAAATATTCTTGATGTACACACATGAATAGCCCCATCCATTGTTCTATTGCTATCGAGCGACTTCGACATGGATATTTTTGGTTTATAGAATGTTTTCAAACCAAGGAGATAACATTGCCAAGGTAATGCTAATGACAATGTCGTCAATTTATACAATAAACCAACTTATGATCACTTCTGGTTATTATTTTCTTATAGCTTTAAAACTAATTTCATTTTTATGGCTTGCACATAGGTTTACTATACCTTTAGGAATAAATGTTTTATCTTCCAGAAATGTTCATTAGTCTCACAAATTCTAGGGTAAGAAACAATTTTTTTTACAACATGTGGTTTTACATTTTGTCTTGATATAATAATTATAAATTCTTAACCAATTATTTTTAGTATGATTTTTGTACAGGTTCGTTGAAACCCTTGGAGAAAATTTGATTCTATGTGGCCATCATTACTAGGTACCATAATCCCGATGCTCACCCACATAGGCTAAAGAAATATCGTTGCTAAGAGATTCTGCATAAGTTAAGTGGAAACATTGAGTTTGAATGTTGTACTTATGAGGTTAGGTGGCATTGTTTATTTCTTTTCCTAAGACATGCACGAGCTCACTGCTTATCTTATGCTAATACAATTAGCCAATAAACCATTCATATTGTCATTTTGATGTATACATACACTTGTTATTATTTGCACTGTTTATTGAAGTGATCAAATTATAAGCGTTTTTTTAAATTGTGTGCATTAAATACATTTCCCTCTCGTTTTCATTGATGGGTCAATGGTTCTATTTAATATAATGGTTTCTATTTACTCCATAATTTTTCCTTGAGCCAAATCGAGAGGGTCAATGGTATCACAAGTCTCTTCTTAAACATTTACCATGATATTGCTATGACATTTCTGGAGACAATGCTCATGTTTAATATCTCATTATGTTTTTTTTTTGTAAATAAAAGTTCAGAACCTTGTATTAATATCGATCATATGCTATACAATGACATGTGTTAGCCACTTGTTCCACCACAAAATGGAAACTGGAATAGGTGGCTACAAGATATTCAAAAATTGATATGCACTTCTGTGCTCTAGCCTTGCTCGAACTAAAGTGCTTACGCCAAAAAATACAGCGTGTGTGAGAAATAAAAAAAGTGCAAACTATGTTTTGCAATCTTCGGCTAATTCTGCTAAGGTTGGCTATATACAAAGCCTCCATGACTTTAAATACATGGAAATGATAGGAAAAATTGCTAAACTATCTATCTTATTGTCGTGGTATATTAGACCATCGACTCTGCAACTGAAGAGACAAAAAAGAAAAAAAGCTAGAACCTGGGGGCTTGAATCGATTGTTGGGCCTGGTTGTCCATAGATAGTGTATGCTGGGGTGAACCGTTGACTGCATGTCGAACATCTAGCACTCACAGGAGAATCCGAGAGAACATCGAACATGATAATCATTGGTTGGTTGTTGACATTTTGTGATTGCACCTAGTCCTCCTACATTTGCCTAATCTCGAAGAGGATCTGAAGGTGCTCCTCTACGAGATGGTTGAAAAAATGGTGAGGATGATCCTCATCCTCCTTTCCAGTCTCATTATCTGCCTCTGTGTTGAAATCCATGCCTGTACCTGCAATGTTGTCCAACATCCAGCTTGGAAGAATCTCCTCCTCCACCTTGCAACTCCCATCGCCATAGTAAGGGTCACCTAGCTTAACCACAGGCGGGGCCAAGAAGTAAGGGTACAGAGTGTGATGTGTGCCTAGGGGTGGCACCTCCTCTTTAACAAATCTCAGACTGTGAAGCTGTGGTGGAGACCGGGAAAAGTGAGTCGTGGAGGAGGTAGCCTCCAATTTGACCAGGTTGGCTCCAAAGAACTGCAGAGGAGTTGACTGTGTCCTCTGGGTGGAGTGGTGAGAGCTGGCAAAGTGGGTGATGAGCACTATTTGGGAGGGGGTAAGTATTTTGGCCCAAGAGAGGGTTCTTTTGTTGCGAGGACCCCTCTTGGGCTTTCCACGCTCCCGAGGCAAGGTGGGGGGGATGAGGAGGTTGAGGAGGGAAGGGAAGAAGGCTTGGGGAAGAGACAGGAAGTGAAGGAGGGAAGTGGAGGGGATGATATGGAGGGTGGAGTGGAGGGAGGCGGAGAGGATATCACTAGTCCACGAGAAGAAATTGCAGAGAACAATGGTGCGGTCGTTTTCATGAGAGCCGAGGAGAGTTACCAAAGAGAGAGTGCACCAGGGAGGGCATCAGTTGGAACGAGCCTCATTTCCCCTCTTATCCCCATAGGATATGAAAGTGACCTCTACATCCACCATTGAAGTATGAATAAACTGTTGCGTTCTTCTGGTACGCCCTACCTCGTTGTTTCGCTTTCCCAAGAGCCCAACCAAGCACACTAACATTAATTCTCTCATGGTGTGAGACATGGAGGAATTAATGGGCAAGGGTTGGCAGTCAGGGTTAATAACTCCCCCGACTGCCCTGTTCCATCTTTCCTCCAACTCTCGCCATGTGGCACCCCATCTGGGTTAATATCTCATTATGTTGTAATAAACTATGTTCCTTTCTTTTATATTATTTATTTCTTTGCAATATAATTTGTATTGGTTAATTCCAAGGTCATGAACTCTGCATTTTTTATCGATTTCATTTGACTCCAACATCTGAGTCACGGTTATTTGAGTTTCCTTTATTAGTTTGTATGTATTATAACATATCTTCGATTTTTGCGACACAAGGGTTTTGTGTTTATATAAAAGGAAAGGGTTTACATTATGTTATGGCTTGCTTGGATTAATAGAATCTTATAGATTCCTTTTAAATGTTTACCCCATTCTTTTCTGAAAATGAAGTTATGGTTATAATCCCTACAAATTTGTAGTTTTGTTCCGGTTCATATTCAAAGACATCGTTCTTTTACTAGTAATAATGTACTCTCTCTATTGTGTAACCATATACTTTATTGAGTGGTATAGTTCTAATAATTCTATACATAGAAATATATAACTTATAAATTTTTAATATGTGGGTCATATGGAAACAATATTAAAAAAAGCATCTTTCTCTTTTTAATAAATAATCTTGCTTGTGGATATAATATAAATAAATGTGTTCTTCTTCTCTTTTTTTTTTTTCGTTTCTATGTTAATGAAAATAATCAACATTGTTTATTATGAAAAAGATTTATGTTATTTCTTGGTCAAGATCATTTTTATTTTGATAAACAATATTCTTTCTTGGAAGTAATGTATGAATACACATAGACTTTTTCTTCCTAACTATTGATCATTTTTATTTTGATAAACAATATTCTTTCTTGGAAGTAATGTATGAATACACATAGTTCGTATATGGCATATTATCCAAGACCAGGCATCGTTACCAGGCATAGTTCATATACGGCAGGCATATTCTTTCTTTCAAGACCAGACATCGTTCGTTCGTATAGAAGGAGTGAACCAACTTTTTCTTCCTAACTACTATAATAAATAATAAACTTTTACAAAGATAACAACCTACATTTATGTTTTTCTTGTTCTTTCTCACTATAATATTTATAAACGATATTATTTTTAAAAACATAAGACGTACTAGCATTCTAATATTTATTTCTATCGAGAATTAAAATAAAAATACTTCATAAATATATATCTCTTTATAATAAGAATTATAACTTTTGTAGTTGTTCCCTACTGTAAGAATTTTTATTCATTAATAAAGGAAATAAAATAAGTATAACATATCTGAGGCTGCTTCAATATCTTGAAACTAACTGAGTAGAGAACCAGTTTCTCCCAACCATAACCACGAACAACCAATGTTACTTGTTCCTATTACCCCTGAGCCTAAATCATTATTCAATACAGACTGAAATTGTATAATCTTCTCCAGATTTCTCAGAGATTAGTTCTTATTAGAACCATAAAATTCAATTCACGGGTACTCAACAGTGTCCTACCTCATAACATACTTGTATATAATATATTTCCTAGGTATTTTGAAGTTGGCTTCATCCTTAACCTTAGGGAATATTCTTGGCCTAACTTTGTGTTATCTTGTTACCTCACATCTCATGCCTTTGGGAGTAGGGTTCCACTTGTCCCATGGACAAATGGTTTCTATCCTTTTCACTCACCCATGGAATAATGATTTACTCTTTGTAACCGATTCTCTAATTAATGTGTTTCTTTGTTAATTAAATAAATTAAAAATAAAGATTACAAAAATATTCATCATCAATGTTTATGATGATATAATTCCATATAATTATTTTCCAATTCTTTCACAATATAATATAGTAAGAAATTAAATTTTAAAATGTTTGTAAATTGAGGGACATTATGTCTTGTCCCCCTTGAATTGAACACCGTCCTCATTGTTCCAATCTGAGCATATTAGTTCTCGAACAAAGATGGGTATGCCTTTCTCATGGGTTCCTCCATCTCCAATTATACTCCTCAGGACAAAAGTTCCTCCATTTCACTTTAACCTAAGTGATGACTTGATTACACAACATAATTTCCTTCCTGTCAAGAATATGTAATGGTTCCACTTGAAACTCACCTTTGGGTTCCACCTGAATTACATTCCAATTTACAACATGAGTTATATCATGCACATAATTCTTTAATAATGAAACATGAAATACATTGTGAACTTTTAAACTCGCTTGAAGTGCAGGTTGATAGGCCACTGGACCCACTCCGGGGAGCACTTGAAATGGACCACAAAACTTGGGTGCTAACTTGGTTCTTTTTCAAAGATATTCAAATTTATTCAAAGTTACTTAATATCTGTTGAGAAGAAACATTACCAAGGGTTTAAGTGAAAATTTGAAAGAAACATATTAATAAGTTTATTAAAGGAGTAATTAGAGTTTTTGTATCAAGGGAATACTTCGAAAATAAAAATGTTTCTTGATGAAAAGAAAATGTTGTCTAGTAGTGAAAAAAAAGAATATTCCCTCACAGTTATACAAAATATGTTAATTCTCTATTAAATTTTTAAGGGGATTATTCAAGGAAATGATACTAGCCTTTATAATTGGCTCAACAATGAGGAAAATCACATTAATGTTGATTTGGAAAATCAATTAATATTTCCAAATACAAGTATAATCTAAAAAAAAAACATTTATGGTGAGGATAAAAATGAAGTTAGGGACTTACAACTAATAATGGATGATTATAAATTCATATCACAATTTAATGTTACATCTATATATCAAAATTAAGTTGAAATAATTCTAGTTTCAACGTAGATGGAAGCATTGGGTACTTTAACCTTAAACATGAAGATTTGTTTTTACATTTCACTATAAGAAGGTGAATATAACATTATAAGACCTTACAATGAAGTATATTTAGAATATCCCTCATCTAAATACCTTAAAGTTGTCTCAAAGGTGATCCTTTAGTAGAAACAAAATTCTAAACAAAATATGCAAAAATAATTTGAGAAGGTTGGTTGTATCTCATAAAGATGAAGATATTTCTCTCCTTAAGAATCATAGTTAAAAATTGATTAAAAAATATTAAGAATTTAGAAGGTGGAAAGAAGAGCTGTAAGAAAAAAAACCAAAGGAACTTACTAGAAATGAATCATTTATTGATAAAGAAACAATCACTAACCCCATTGAAATAAATAAGTCATCAAATGTTAAATTACAATTGATGGAAATTCCAAGTGTACTTACTAATATAAATTTAGTGATAAATAGAGTGACTTGGGTATATGAAAAAGACACAATACAAAACTTTAACCAAGAAAACAATAGAAGTATGAGAAAGAAAGATCAAGTTACAAAGTCACCTTATTGACATCTTAATCACAAGATTCAATACCTTAACCAATCAATATATCAAGGTCACTTTGAACAAAAACAATTGACCTATATTGTGAAGAATATCAATGCCTATTTAGTTGAGTATCATAATAAAAACTCACATTGGGAATCCTAAAAGATAAATGTTTCACAAATGGTCGAATTTTAAACCCTCTTATAATTTGACAATTCTACTCAACACTTTGAATATCATATCATCTCATGTCCTCAACCATCACCAACTCAAGAATGAAGAATCATGGAAAAGTAGTACCAAACATAATGAAGGAAATTTTTTTATTCCTTGATGATAATCATATTTAACATGATAGGAAATATAGTAAGCATGAATATATATGCAAATTTCAAATAAGTAATACTACTACTAATAATAATAAATAGTAAATGAAATGAAACATCCTAAATAAGGACATGACCTAATGAAGGGACATGATCCATCAACCTAATGACCCATAAATATCTATATTATTCATTATCATCATCTATCTTATTCATTATCTATTTACACATTATTTTCATCCTATATGGATTTTTGTCTATTAACCTTCTTATGTTGGATTTTTCTTAGTAAATGAAGTTTATTGATTTGACCCTCATTACCAAAAAAGTTGGAAAGAAAGAGAAGAAGTATGATATCAATGTTACCAAGAAGGAATATGGAATAATTGGTGATACTCAATGGATTTGGCATCAAGGAACCATTATTTGATGGGATATTATTAGAGTCCAACAACTACAATGAATTGGAGAGTTTACAACATCACATGGAATCAAAGGAGAGAAAATATGCAAAAATGAAGTATTAATTAATTGAATTTTAATGGATATATCATTATAAGTGGCAACAAGAGAGAAATAATATAAAGAAATATTATTACTTAGTTTTATCACATGTAAAAATATTCACTACAAATATTTAAGGACAAACGATTTCAATGTGGTAACTATGATATGACCCTAAGGGGGCTATATATGGAGTTAATTGTATATGAAATAGGGTTGGGCTAATAAGGGGTCCACATATGAAAAGAGTGAGAATAAGTATATGTAAAGTTTTATATAGTCATTATTGAATAGGAACATATGATATCAAACATGTAAGGAGACATTGGGGTTATTTGGAGGAGGTTATCCTATTACATAAGGAGTTATTGCATATCTTACAATATTTATTACCTCTTTAACTGTTGTGATCCATGTGTGACATCTTGTGTAGATTTTATGTACTATGATTTTATATGTGATTTTAACAATTTGGTACATAACACCTTAGCAAAAGATATGTACCAAATACTCAAGATACATAATCAACTAGAATATATAAAATGTACACAAAATGTGTTCATGGAGAACAACTTCAAAAATTATTGTAGAGATAAATTACAAGATAAATCCTTGTAGAAGAGGAGAACCTCCTCAACAGAACTCTAGGAAATCCATATAATCAAATCATATGCTCCTCTTCAAGTCTTTTGGTAATAATAAAGGGCTCACTTGTGAAATAAGTGAGTAAATGTATACACAATTGGGTAAATTTATGCAATAGGGGTAAGCTTAATAAAGGGACCACATTTGAAATGAGTGAGAATAGTTATATATAGAAGTAAATATAGTTATTATGGATATGAACATGGGATTTTGATATATAAATTTATTAGAGTTATTTAAAGGAACCATTCTCATAATCTCTATGAAGTTATTGTGTAATTTGTCTCTATAATATCTTTAGGAGATATGCTCCATGTTATGATCTATAAACTGCTATGGATATTCCACTAGAATAGTTTGTCACAACAGATATACAATATTCTGAAATCTTTTATTATGGAATTTATTTCCATGGATCTCAGATTTATTATTATTATCTTGGTGCTCAGATATATGGAAATAACTGAAATTCAAAATGAAAGAACAAGAAAATGAACATGCTGTCTAAACAAATGACCACATTATGTGACATGGGAAACCCAATATGGGATAAAACCCAACTAGAAGGTGAGGCCTATTATTTTCTATCGTTTCTTCAGTTATAAAATGAAAATGAAAATAAAGGGACACTCTCTATGGAGTTTCCTTTGAAATTGTGGCCTAAATGTCTGGTACAAAATATTTTTTTTTATTTCTTATGCTCTCAAATCCCACTCCTATAATATCTTATAAACTACGGAATGAGTACAATTCTAAAATAATGGAACCCTTTTTCTCCATAGCAGCCCATTATTTAACATAGCCTCGTAGTCATTTAGGGTTAGGGTTATTGCATGCCTCAACCCTCAATTAATTGTAGGGTTTTGGAACCTATAGATTATTCTTTAAGTACACACATAAATATACCCACATGTTATAGTAATTTTGGTTGATGTGGAATCCATTCGATAAAATGGTGGTCAATAGGAAAGGTCAACTTGCGGGAGGCATAAATTCCACGTATGAACTCTCGTTGAGGTGATTTTCTAACAGTTGGAAATATCTTAGTGTGTAGAACAATGTTGAGGGGATGGAATCTATGATCACACATTTTGGACTCCCAAAATCACTATTTGAAGCTTCAAATTGGATATGGAAGGTTTCATATCTCAAATCTCCAAACTAGGACCTGCCACTAAAATGGGCCTTGCAAGCCAATTCCTCTAATTTTTCCACCCACAAAGTACCAACATAGGTGAAATTTTATATAATTATGCATTAGAGATCATCTTCATAGTTTTTTTTTATATTATGTATATGATGTTTTATTATCTTATTTTATGGTCTTAGTACATAACAATTGATATGAGGGTAGTTGATCTTTGGTTTGTCTCCTTAAAATAAATCATATTGCCATTTTTAATAGAACCTTTTGTTGTGAATTTTGAATTACATAGGACTTGTGAGGTTGGAAATAGGATAAGTCAAGAAAAATTTGATCAAAATTTTTAATTTTCTATCATTATAGTTTTATAGTTTTAGGTTATACAAGTTAACGTTTCTATCTAGTCCTAAAACTAGTATCAAACATGAATTTTGGTAAAAAAAAATTATTTGAATCTAACGAGGTCAAAATTGAGTGACACATATGGAATTAGAAATATATGGATTGTGTAAATGTGTTGAACCTACACATAATATATCTAGCTAGAAAATACCACACACATTTGTAGAGAGAAATTGAGAAAGAAGAAGCAAGAGATAAATAATGGAAGAATTCTCATTAACTGTTATGAATAATGAATAATTTACACATGATATACTCTTTATAACTCAATCAATGCACATTGGAGGAGAACCAATGCACCATAGTTGTGGTCTAGAGTGATCTGTACACACACTAGCAGTTATAGGAGTGAACTGCCACCTAGTCTAGTCTCTCAGGCAGTTACGGGAGTGAACTGCCACCTAGCTAAGTTAACTCGTCAATGAGTCTTTAGTTAACTGAATGAAACATAGTGTAGTGAGGAGTAGATCAAGGAATCAAGGGAAATGCACCAATATAGTGATGAAACCAAGGCTAATACACATTATCATGGTGATTATCCCAATGTTGCACAATGACAAAACCAATGCACCATCTAAACTCAACTCAACTAGTCAAACTCAAGAGAATATTCTCCCCTAAAATTTAAGAGACTAAATAATGACTAATAAACATAGGAAAAACCTTAGGACTTTAGGAAAAATAAATCTTAGGTGTGTGTGAAGTAACTCCAACACCCCCCCTGAACATCACTATGGTGAAAATAAAGAATGGGTCCTATCAACGAGGCCATGTTAGGTACCCGAATAAAACATATACACTGAAATAAAGTGAGGAAAGAGGGAAAAAATCATGGGAAAAACCACCTCTCGAGGTACAATGTATGTAAAAATAAGAACTGACAGTTGCTAGGAAAATGTGTCCTTCACTCCAATATGACTTCGCAAAGAGTAGACTTCTACTCACTGAAGGTCTTGGTGAAGATGTTTCTCATTTGTTATGCTGAAGGACAAAACTGTAGGTTGATGATCCCATCATGTACTAAGTCCTGGATGTAGTGCATGTGGATCTCTATGTTCTTTGTCCACTACCTTTGAATTGGATCTCTACAGAACTTCAGAGTTCTCTGGTTGTCACACCAGATGACGATCGGTCGATGAAAATAAATGCCTAACTCAGTGATAAAATGATGTAGCCACATAGCCTGAATGGTTATGTTAACTACCCCTGTGTACTCTGCCTCAACTCAAGAAAGAGAAATAACAGCCTACTTCTTTCTTGACCAATAGATAGGCCTGGAACCGAGACTGAGTGAGTAACCAGATGTGGACTTGCAATCAGTGTTATCTCTAGCCCAGTCAGAAATAGTAAAATCGATGAGATCTAATGTAGAGTCTACTGCATAATGAATCCCAAAGGTGATGGTGCTCTATATGTATCGAAGGGTACACTTTGCAACCTTCCAATGTAGCTCATGCGACTCCTACATGAACCTGGAAACTATGCCAACTTCATAGGAGAGGTATGTTCTGGAGTGTGTGAGATACAACAAAATGATGACTAGCTATCTGTATAGTGTGTTGTCAACCAGTGGAGTGTCCCCTCCATCCTCAAGTTTGAATCTTGATAGGAAAGGAGTTGGAGCAGACTTGAAATCTGTCATGTGAAATCTCTCAAGGAGATCCCATGCATACTTGGCGTGGTATAGTTTGATGCCTGATGCATCATGACTGATCTCAAGTCCAAGGAAGAAGTGTAGCGGACCCATGTCTGTCATCAAGAACCTATCATGTATAATCCTATTGACTACAACAATTGTTGAAGTCGAGAAACCAATGATCAACAAATCATCAACATACAAAACTAAGAGTAGAAGTGAATCAATCATCCTGAGCATGTAGAAATTATGGTCTGATTTAAAATGTACAAATTTTTTTGACAACAGATAGGATTCCATCTTGGCATACCATGCCCTCGGAGCCTGCTTGAGGCCATAAAGAGATTTCTTTAGTTGACAGACCAAAGATGAATCCTACATAAATCCCTGGGGCTGCTCCATATAGATCTCCTCAGAGAGATCACCATGAAGAAATGCATTCTTCACATCCACCTGATGGAATTCCCATCCCTTGGCCACTGCAATGGAAAGTGCCAAATGTATGGAATCCATATTCTCTACTGGAGAAAAGATCGCATCATAGTCAATGCCATGCACCTGCTAAAATCCTTTGGAAACAAACCTGGGTTTGTATCTTATAATCATTCCATCCCCTACGCTCTTGGTCCTGTAGACCCATTTGCATCTAACAAGTTTCCTTCCAGAAGGAATGGGAACCAGATCCGAAGTCTGGTTCTTGAGCAGCCTTGCTATAAGATTGTGGATATGAAGACTGAACCAAGAAAATATCCCTGGATGGAAATGGTTCAGTGGCATTGAGTGCAACATGAGGCTCCTACAAATCATATCGAGTCCTCCTAGTATCAGCTATATCACCAACACGATCCCCTGCATCCTGAAGAGTGGTTTGTTCCCACTTGGGCCTCTGCTCTGGATCTACATATGCATATGGATGCTCTAACTCTACATCTGACTATGTTGAATCTATATCTGAATCATCTGAGTCCTTTGAATAATAACTCTCATCTAAAGAAGATTCGGCATGTGCATGCTCATCATCTCGTACATGTGAAAGAATGAATGTGTTTGCATAAGGTTGTTGAGGTACATGCAAGAAACTTTCCTTGAATTGGACACTTCTCTCAATGATGAGCCGATCCGAAGAAAGATCAATAAGTCTATATCCCTTCACACCATCGGGGTATCCAACAAAACTACACTCAGTGCTCTATGGATCAAGTGTCTTCCTCTTTTCAGAGGGAATCCGGGCCCATGTACGTGACCCGAAAATATGAAATTGGGTCACTTCTAGTTTGAGGATGCTTCGAACCTCGTAGGGGGTCTTATCCTTGAAAAATCTATGGGGAGATATGTTTTCTGTGTATGTTTCACAATTAAGTTCTTCAACCCATAGTCTTTGTGGTAGTGACTTTGCATGCAACATGCAAGATTCCATCTCTTTTAGAGATCTATTTTTTTGCTCAGCAACTTTGTTTTGCTGCAGAGTATAGGAAACTATGTACTGCAACTGAATCCCTACCTCATGAAAAAGATTCTAGATCTCATGATTGACATACTCTCCCCCTTTATCATTTCAGAGGACTTTGATTTTTTTTCCGGACTGTGTCTCAACCAGGGCTTTGAAATATTTGAGGTGTTGAAAGACCTCATATTTTTTCCTGAGAAATTAAATCCATGTGAAACGTGAGAAGTCATAAACAAAAATGAGAAAAAACCTTTCTTTTCTGATATATGGATGCGGAAAAGGACCCATGAGGTCACTATGGATTATATCTAAAGGCGCGAAATCTCTATAAGACTTTCCTTTGTCGAATTTCTCTTGAGGGTGTTTTCCAAGAATACATCCCTCACATACTCCCTTGGAGAAATGAATGTATGGTAGACCATCAACCAATATTTTCTTGCTAATATGTTGCATATATCTAAAATTTAAATGCCCAAACCTTTCGTGCCATATCCTACTACTTTCATCAACATGGGTAAGAAGTAAAGAAGAGTTTGGTTCAATAAATTCAAAAAATGTATACAATCTAGATTGATGATTTACCTCACTGGTAGTAACCCTGGAATTTGTTTTCATGTCATAGATGTCCATTACATTTGGTGTGAATATGAATTTCTTTCCAGTGCTAGAATTCACCATCTTATACACAAAGAGAAGATTGACATAAAGTTTGGGAACGTGCAACACATTCTCGAAGCTTCCGCTGGTGAGTTCTGTTAGCACTGAGAATCAAAATTAGACTACAATGAGGATAATCCCAGTACCCATCAAAGTGTATGTAAATGTGAATGAGTGTTTAAAGGTCAAATGGACAAGACTCAGAATAATAATGTTTTAAAATCAGAAATCTGGGCTAGCATGCACAAGCAATTGGGGTCTTGATCAAATTTAGTCAGTGAATGAGAGTAAAAGTGAATAGGAGGAAGACTTAGTGAGGGATATGTAAATGTTTGCAATTGACATTAGGTATTCAAGTATCCTAAGGAGGAAAAACTCAAAACACAAGATCTTCTTGAATTCAAAGTTTAGAAAACACTGAAGAACATCATAGCAACATTATAATCTAACATTCATCATAACACAACTATAAAAATTTCGTGTGGATATTCCAATAATGAAAACTTCATCATAAGAGGAAACAAGATGATATAAGAGAAACTGACTTCTATTAATAAAAAAATTTCAATTCTAGTACATAACCAGAGAACCAGTCTTAGTAAAAAATATTAGAATAATGGAGCCTCAGCTCAACCATTCCAACCCTTATCCAAGAGCTCTCTTCTTCCTTAAATAGAAAATAGAATCCAAATATAATTAGGAGGTTGAATCCCATATCCTCCATTAGATTCTAAGCCTTGGACATAGGTGGCAACAATCAAAGAGACAAAAATCCAACAAACTGCTAATTTTCAGGAAATTGTTGGAAGTCATTAATAAATTGTTTCCACCTCACTGCATGAGGTATTTGATAGAGATAAAAATTAAGTGCATGTGTCCCTTGAAATATAAGTGATCCTTGAGAATCCATTTGAATCCTTCTTGACAGGTGGAAACCTCCCAACAAGATGAATATCCAAACATTAACCGCTACAACAAATTT
>SNQJ01S0113145.1:8937-27216 GCA_010110895.2 Picea sitchensis
CATCTCAGATTTGTACCCTTACAAAGTTGAAGAAGACAGTGGATAGGCAGAGGTTCAGTGGACTAAACAAATTCCTGTAGCTGAAAAGCCACAGATGGAAAGTATACTTGACAAGAGAGTCAGGAAGAGGACCAGAAGAAAATAATATTTTGAATGCTTAGTCAAGTGGAAGGGACATCCAGTTGAAGATGCCAGCTAGGAGAATGAAACAAAAATCCAGAAGCATGGACAGACAGTGCAAGAGCTCATGAACAGGAGTCCATGAAAATTTTCAAGCGAGGGAGTATGATGTAGGTGCATCATCAGCAACAAGCAAGCGTGGGACAAACGCCATCGCATTTTTTGGCACATGTTAAAATTGTTTGAAATATTTTGAAAGTTTAGATGCGCAGACTTTAATGTAATAGTTAAGAAGGGCATACTTCCATATTGTAAACAGATCTTGAGTGATTCACTCTCATCTATAAGGTGTAGAGGAATTTATGCATAGTTAATGAAGGTAGGTAGATTTATATTCTAGATTAGACAGTTTTAGGAGCTGGAGGGAAAACCGACTATAGAGACCCTCATCTTGTATCATTGTAACATTATCGAGAGTATCAATAGAGCATAGAGAGGAGCTGTAGCAAAGAGATGTGTAGAAGAATCCATGTACATAAGTTCTGAAATTAATACATGAAGCTTTGATTTAGACTCATGGGGTTCTAATGCTTTGTGTGTATACATACTAAAGGCTATGCTTATGGTTGTTTTACTCTTTTTGTTGTACATTTTCTTTTATGCTATGTATGTATGATTTCATGTTAAGTGTTTGAAGTATGAGAGAGTAAGGAAATGAGTTTCAATTGTTTCTCTTCTTGAGTCAAAGTTCCTGCAAGGAGTGCGTTGACAGGTTTAGAGTTCATCTCTGAAATCTCAGGAGGGATATCGTTGTTCTCATTTCAATTGAAGTGAAAGGCAAGCACAAAAGCTGTGCAAGGTGTGTGCAGGCTGGTCGAGACCTTAGAATGCATAGACTAAGGTTGAGATATTGAAGGACTGCTATTGCATAGTTGCACAGAGTCAAGAGATTCAAATATTTAGGAGTATTTGAAGAAGTGCTGCACGGAGTGCGTGAAGAAATCTTTTAGGAGACTTGAGTTGGTGAAAGGAAGCTCAGGAGGGTCAGCACTTTCAAAGTGTCGAAGAGCAAGAGAGGAGTTTTGGTCATCGTGCAGAGGCCAAGTCAAAGTGAATAGGATCGCTGAGGCGACTCAGAGAAGAGGTTCTCGAAGAAGGAATTTGGACGGTCGAGGTTCTCCAAGGAGAACTCCCAAAATAGCGAGAACTGTAGGATCCACAGGATCTATAAGGTGGATAAGGGGTCGCTGATCTTGAATTATTGGGACGTCAGATCATTTTGGCATTTCGGGGTTTGAAGGTATGAAGTGTAAGTCAAATCCTTGGCTGATAAAACCCCCAAAATGCGAAAAGGAGGTTTTCGTGTGTGGAAGTAAGGAGAAGCAAGTTTAAGTTTTCGGTACTTCGGAGACCGAAAGGTGGAGAGGACATAGGGTTCGAGCTTGACGTATCAAACTCCCGGTACGTGAAATTGCATTGACCATTGGATCAAGGAAAGGTCCACAGCCATTGATCTCCTTGGAAGCAGAACCTTAGCATTTCGGCATTTCGGGATTTGTTAAACCGGAAGTCCTGTTGAAGAGAGAACTGATATAGTAAAGAGGAGAACCTGGTATGCGAAAGTCCGAAAGGATTTCAGAAGATGTAATTTCGGCATTTCAGGGTTTGGGGGTTTGAGATCCCCAAGGACATAGTGGAAGCGCTTTTCGGTGGTTGAAATCCCGAAACCGTGAAGAGGAAGGGAGGACCAGAACATTTGCATTTCGGTAAATCAGAAGTCGGAAGTTCAGGACTCCAGGGGTCGAGAGCAGAGTTGAATGTCATTGCAACTCCCAAATTCACGAAAGCCTAAAAAGCCGAAATTGACATCAGGAAAGGCAAGTATCAACATTTTGGGTTTTAGAGGTCGAAGAGATAAGGCACTCGACCACGGGATTCACGAAATCGTGAAATCCGGTATCCCGAAATAAAAGAGGGGTTCCCTCAAGGTTTTTTGTGGGTGTTGGTTTCCCGAAAGGGAAATAGAAGAGCCATTCGAGCTCTCAGGGGCCGCAAAGAAAAAATCATGTGTGGATCCCAACCTACGGGTCTGGGGGTCTGCGTCACAATACCCATACCGATATACAAACCCCTGAATTCATCATAATGGTTGTAAGTTCTTTGTGAATCTTCCATGCTTTTGACTCTCTGCGTTGATTTTGTCTTGATCTAATCGTTGTTAATTATGTAAAATGTGCAAGAAATAAGATTTGTTAGACGAATTCATGCAACAACTTCATGAAAACTCTGCACAATTTTGTCAGAATCTTTTCTTTTGATTTCTTGGATGATTTTAACGTCCCAATTCAAACTTTTGGGTGAATAATTGGACTCCTCTATCCAAAAATTTCCCATCAACTACTCCCTTGTGCAATTTTGAATTCACCCAAATACCCTTTTATTCTTTCTTTCTTTCTTCTTTCTGATGCCCGTGTGTGTTCTAGTATTCAACAAGTACCAATGTGCGATGTCAATAATTAACATATATACCGCATATCGATATTACACATGCACCACCAATTTTGCTCCACATAGTCCCAAATTTTAATGTGCACACCTGTGCACCATTGTTTTATGTACATTTATAGCGCCACACCCCACAATGTCAAAATTTAGTGCACACACTTGCGCATTCTTATTTTATGTGAACCATGGTCATGTTGTAATTCCAAACTCAACCACTTACTAGTATGAGTTTTACCTTAAGTAGATACTCAACACACAGAGGCTCAATGTTGAAACTAGAGCTATGATACCAATTTGTACTAGAACGTACCCCGTTACCAACACTAACAAAATTCTCTGATACCAATCTGTGACATCCCTAGCTTCCTGTTGAGAAATTCCACTCCAAACATATAGTGCATAGGTTCTACACTATAATGTTAATCTGCACAGAAACACGTGAGGTAACGTGCATAATTCAAAATTGAATCATGCCCTCACAAATTTTCCTCTTCAAACACTAGTTATAATAATGGAACTAACACATAATACAACTGTGTGCACAATCCTTCAAAACACACAAGTATATTTCATGTGTAACCACTTTGAACACATGATTAATACTGCATGCAAAACCACTCTAGTGTTGCACACATATTCAATTCTATTTGTGTGCGTCGAGTGCTTTCTCGTGTGCACAATGATTCTATCCTCTTGCGCGCACAAATTATTTCTCTGCACGCACGACAATTCTAGCCTTGCCTTGAAACTCATGACATTAATACAAAATTAACTAACATGAATACTTAATAACTGTCATACTCTGCGACAACAAATACTGCATAACAACATCATGCTTACATGTACAAATAGTATCATACAAAATAATGATAATTAATTATATGCAACATCATACAAGAAATAAACCCATATTAGAGATAGGTAAATAAGAACATAATAAATTAGACAAACACATAAAGAACACTTATCTTTTTATGAAGACTCATCAACTACATGTAGAGCTCAGACATTCATCCCAACCATAAAATATGTTTCTCATATACTTTCAGCAAAAGGTCACCCCCAAGCTTGGGATTAAACTCCACCAGGGAGAAAGGATTCCTAATGTGAGGATAAGGTCTACTAATCAACACAATTTCTTAGTCGAAGGTTCCCAATTGTTGCAACTAGCCTATAGTCTCTCATTCCCCACATGTCTGTCCCACCCAAGGAAGTGTTCCCCTTCTCTTCTCAACAGTCCTTTGACTGCCCTACTTCCCTCCCAAGGATTCATCAACATGTGAAGCAAGAAGTCTCAGATCCATGTATCTAATGCCCAACGCACCAGGGAACAATTCCTAGCAAATATGTCACCTAGAGAGAATGCTCACAGGCCTAAAAACCTTCCACTTCGACAATAAATATCTCACCTGGGGAGAATGCTCACATGCCTGAAAACCCACATATTCAATAACAAAGACTCTGGTTACCAAAATGGAAACCCCTTTCCAAGATTTTCTTACAGATAAGGTAATGGCCCCTCCTGTTAAGATGGTCTAACCCTTGAAGAAAAAATGAGTGAATTCCATAAAATACACTAAGTTTCAACCATATATTTGCATGGTCATAACTAGACACTTGTCACCTTCATAATTAACTTTAGCCACTTGGTGAATTGTTCCCATC
This sequence comes from Picea sitchensis, assembly GCA_010110895.2. NCBI lineage: Eukaryota > Viridiplantae > Streptophyta > Pinopsida > Pinales > Pinaceae > Picea > Picea sitchensis. The sequence goes on from SNQJ01S0113145.1 coordinate 13,228, forward strand.
CATCAAGAACTTAGGATAAATAAATATCCATAAATTATACTTTTTTGGAAATATTAATAAAATATTCCCTTGGAATTATACGCCCCTTTTCCCTTTTTGGTGTAGTTTAGCCCCCCATCTCTTTTCCTCTGATTGGTCTGCACACAATGATGTGATATTAATAATAATTTGAGCATGATTACATTTTACAAGGATAGGTGCACTGGCTTTTTTGCATCCCGACTCACCATCCCAATAACCACACATAGCCTCTCCAGCCTCAAATATAGACACACACACACACACACAAAACTCAATCCAATGCGCACTTCAAGGTAATGCTCACACACTTACTCAAATGAATGCAACACTATGGAATGTGCACACTCTTTCTTTGGAAAAAAATCCACATGCACTACTTAGGTGCATACAAACCTGAACCAAAACTTAGTGCCAATGACTCACTGGCGTACATGTACATTTTCATTTTCATTTACAATTGGGGTTCAAATTAGGGATATTAGAAATACTGCTCCTAATCAAAATCAAATGAAAACCTAAGCCACATTACCTTAGATACTGGGGTCGAATCTCCTATATTTGGCCAAACTTAATAATGATCTTATTCATCATAACGCTACTTGGCCATCCACGCCAACCAAGTTAACCTCAGACCCTATTTGGTGTTCATCCGATAGAATCATAGATGGCTTTATTAGGTTATGACTGTTTCAATGCACCCTCACAGGTGTGGCCACCAAATGGTATATTGATTAAGGGAAGGGAAAATAAAATGACCAATTCTAGATTAAGGGAGTCAAGGTAACCAAAACCAATAACTTGATAATAATACAAGAGGCAATCAAAATGATGCAAATAAGGGTCAAGCTAACAATTCCCAACCAAAATAGAAAAATAACCCTTAGCTTCATACTAATCATCATTGCTCTATTTGTGGTGTTTAAGGACATTATACCTATCAATGTCCGCTTCTAACTAAGTTGCTTTGATTGAAAGATTCATATGATAAATATTGAGTAGCACCAACTCAACCTATTTCCCAACCCACCTCGCTTTCATTGTCACAACCAAATATGTTGCATAACCTTTTTCCAACATAGGGATTCATCCACTCTAGAATCCAAAAGTAGGACACACCCCCTGAAGCATCACCTACTAAATCAAATGACCCTCCATCTACTAGTAATGGACTTTTGCAGATTCCTTGACCTATTTTCTATCTTTCTCCCAAGATGCCAAAGGTTCCTTTATATTTAAATTCCCATAACCCTCATGCACAAACTTCCCCATAATGATCTAGCTTGGTCTCCTATGGCTATGGTGTCTTTAGAGGTCCTTCAGACTTGTCCTACACAATGGAAGGATTCACTATCTGCATTGGGTGTAATCAATCCTTCATATGATAGAATGATTTTTTTATGTTGACAAAGCTAAGTCTCATATTCCCACTTCTATTTTCTTGCAAATAATAGTCATCATTAATAATGTTGTGATTCATTAGTGCATCATCGATGAGGACACATCCACATGCATTATGTCTTCTCATGTTTAGAATAAGTTAGGCTCTCTTGAGCTTGTTCCATCTACAATTACCCTTTGTGTGTATGGTGGTAGTCCCTCCCATCGATAAGGGTTGTATCAGAATTTCCACATCGAGTTAGCTAGAAATCAAGTTATTATTGACATTGAGGTGGTAGATTCCCCATTGGACTATAATATCCAAGTTTTATGACGTATTTATATGTATGTGATGGAGGTGGTTTCCTATTCAATTTTTCATACCATGAGCTTCCCACGTGAAGGGAAGTTCATTACCATCAATCAACTTACTATGATCCCAAATATCAACTCAATCTTGACAATGTTTCCTTATGTGTATGGGAATCATACCACTACTAAATATGATCAAATTTGCCACACTTTTTCGTTGTTATTGCGACACTTATTCGTTGAACTTGCCACAAAAGTGGGTTTTATTTTTTGTGGATTTTTTCTTTTGTCTCTATATCGACAAAGAAGAACTCATCGTGGCAATATTCACGAAAAATGGTTGCCACATGCCATTCGTTTGATAAGCATTTTCTGTAGTAATTTTTATTTTTTTTACAAACATTCATCTATATAGAAACACACATCCGTCTATATAGCGACACACATCCATGGAAAAACACTAATGATAAGTTTTTGTTTCCACGAGAATGCTATATTTGCTGCGCTTTTTCGTCATTATATTGACAAACCTCCATGGAAAAACAGAAATGATAAGTTTTTTTTGCCACGAGAATGCTATATGTGCCACGCTTTTTCATTTCTATAATGACAAGCATCTATGGAAAAACATAAATGATAAGTTTTTGTTACCATGAGAATGCAATATTTGCCACACTTTTTCGTTTCTATAGCAACAAACATCCATGACAAAACACAAATGATAAGTTTTGTTGCCATGAGAATGTTATATTTTCCATGTTTTTCATTGCTATAGCGACAAACATCCGTGGAAAAACACAAATGATAAGTTTTGTTGCCACGAGAATGCTATATTTCCCACAATTTTTCATTACTATAGCGACAAACATCCGTGACAAAACACAAATGATAAGTTTTTGTTGCCACGAGAATGCTATATTTGCCACGCTTTTTTCGTTGCTATAGAGACAAACATTTTTGGAAAAACACAAATGATAAGTTTTTGTTGCCACGAGAATGCTATATTTTCCACGCTTTTTTTTGCTATAGCGACAAAGATCCATGGAAAAACACAAATGATAAGTTTTTGTTGCCATGAGAATGCTAGATTTTCCATGCTTTTTCGTCGCTATAGTGACGAAGACTGTAGGTTTAAAAATAAAATAAAATTTGCATGCCAACCACCAACCTCAACCCAATTCACTTCGATTTTAATCTTCTCAAGGAATCCTTGTGAAGTGAGGCTTCATACTAAGAATATTAATAGATTCATGTTTCTTTCTATGAATCTTGTCCAATTCATGATATAATGCCTACAATTAACAATTAACAATTAACATGAGCAGCTTAAAAAACAACCTTGAATTTTGTCCAACCATGAATTGATTTAGTTTTTAATGCCTTTTACCAACCTTCGATCCATCCTTTGGAAGTGAGATAGAATATCCTGTATGCAACGTCTTCTTCAAGATGTTTTAGAAAACAAAATCTAAGATCATATAAGCAAAATATGTTCAAATTCAATGGTCTTCCTTTCACCATTAAAATTTGGAAAGAGATTAACTACCTTTTTTTGGATGTCATGTAGTGGTCCTAGAAGACTCAAAGCGTATTTATCATCCCATACAGGGATATGGAATGGAGCCATGGGAAATTAATCCTTTCATGAAAAGAATGGATCCACATGGGTTATCTTGTTACTTTTCCCCCTTTCTAGTGCCAAAATGTTGGCATGGGGAAATGTCCCTTGTTAACTTCACAAGTTAACACAAGAAAAGACCCAATTAGACCTTCCTCCATTGAAATTGTGAACCCTCCAGTTATGGTCCAACTGTTGTAATATGGGATTATGAACTAAAATAAAAATCAATTATGAATACAAATGTATAATGCATCTAATCTAATCGTATCTAGAATAATTTAAGAACTCATTGACATGAAACAAAATGGAGAAACACAAACAACAACAAAAGCAGTCCAGCAACTATAGCTTAAACAAACCCCAAAGCAACTTTGAGAAACCAAGGATAACCTACAACATGTCAAGAGATAACCTACTTCACATCAATTTGTTAGCACTACATAAGATAATTAAGCATAGAAATTGCACACACAATAATAGTTTATAGATTGCAACATCCATTCCTACAAGCTTCAAGAAAACTATGAAAGGAAATAATAGTCTACAACTAATGATAAATTGCAAGATTATAAGAAAACACTCTAGCAATATCTCTTATTAGCATGCCAAGATAGCTTACAATTTGAAAAATATTTTTTTCATGAATGCAATGTTTCTACTTATAATATTTTCCATTGAATCTTTCCCTTCTAGCTTCTAAACCATTGGCTTTCCTAGAATAAGTGGACATCCTAGCATACTTGGATTTCCAACCTTACATATTTTTTGTCTTTATTCTCAATTAGATAATGAGTTTGAATGCTAATGGATTCATGTGTCATCTTATACAAAAATAATATTGCTTCATTTGAGAGCCATTCCTAGCCTTATTGCTTTATGAAAGAGGCATCAAAGCCTTCCTCAAACTACATTGTGAATATTCATCTAGCAAGAAAATGGAGGCTTGGATATAAGGATTATCAACATTCCTTGCATGGGATATAAAAAAACCTTTTATATCTTTCCTTCAAGCTCTACATGTTTGGAATGGTGAAAGATAACATACCTTAAGAGTCTATTGACTTTCAACGGTCCTTTGGCTATAGTCTCTACCCTATGAGGGGAATTTCTTTTCCTATGGATGTTTGAGTGTTTAAGTCTACTCTTCTTTCCAATGTCTCTTGTACCTTTCTTGATATGATTGCAAGAAAAAAAATTATATCTAGTAGCCACTTGAATAATGTAATATTTATACTGAAAATATATGTTAGTAGTTCAACATGTATCGACCATGAAATAAAACTACAAGATAATGTCTTTGTCTTATACATTGAAATTTTAATTTTGCAGAAATGTCACGTGAAGAAGAAGGTTATTCAAAAGTTTTTGGATGGTATTTATGTAAGTGAGAGAACCACTATTGCTGAAGATTGAAGTTCTTGTGGCTTGCCATACAAATTTTCTCCATTTCTTTGAAGGACATGGAGTTAGGGTAGAAAAATGAGCTTTATTTTTTAGGGTAGTGAAATGATATTTATTTCAAGGTTTTGTCAAATATAAACACATAAAAGGCATGTATTTTTTTTTGTGTGTTTGAGAGGATATCATCAGTGGCTATTTTTTTATGTTTTATATTCAATGGTTCTTTTGTTAAATTTTACATAATTTTTTACTATCATATAACAATTTATTAGTTTCCATAATCTTCTTAAATGTAATTATGCCACTCAATTTTGGCATCAATATTTATAGGTGGACCTATGTATGTCATGTATCTATTCAAGTTAGGACTGCATCCTTGGTGAGTTCCAGGTTACATATGAAAATGAAATGCATGCCATCATTAGGTGTATTTATGTAGTTGGACTTGTTTTTGATGTTGAAAAGGAAGTTCTTATCTTGATTATATGTTGCATATCTAATGCTAGGAAAGTCTGAATGAGATAGAAACATCCAAGTTTTTCTCACACATGTATTCAGATAAGTTAGAACCTAGAAACTAAGAAATCCAACTATATAATTTTGAGTAGGCACATTTTGGTTGCAAAATCTACAAGTTTGCTAGGTAGGAATCATGAATGATATTTTTGTGATGAACAATTAAGGTTGTTGGTTTTCAATTCTCTCACAAACATAATTGTGAGAGAACAAATCCTCACTCAATGCAACNGTAGGCACATTTTGGTTGCAAAATCTACAAGTTTGCTAGGTAGGAATCATGAATGATATTTTTGTGATGAACAATTAAGGTTGTTGGTTTTCAATTCTCTCACAAACATAATTGTGAGAGAACAAATCCTCACTCAATGCAACAAATCTACCTTGGTTTATTTTCATACAAGTTTAATGTCATCATGCTAAGACTATCTCTGTGTATGAGCATATGGATCATTCTTTAATTTAAACCTTTAGAGATTGAATATTTTAGAGCCTATATAATTAAGTTGATGAATACTTTAATAAAAAAATTCATATTTTTATGTTTGGATTTTGTCAAGAAGGAATTATTCCCAAGTTTACTTGAGGTTGGAATCAAGATGCATTACTCTTGTGTTTGGCTTTGCTAAGTCCATAACAAATATGTGTATTCTTAGTGGATTTTTATAATTAGGAAACCAATTCAATAAATAAATCATCCTCAACATATAGAAAAATTCGTTCAATCCATTTTCATTCAAACACATGGATCCTTCCTTAACTCAAACCATTGAATTCCCAAAAACAAAATGGAGGTATTTGACTCCAAGGAACTAAAACTTGAGACTTATTATAACCATGACTTACCTTTTATTGCCAAATGAGACTTTGCAACAAAGTGCATTATTCACAAATCAATAAGAGCATTAATTCATGTTATGAAAGATTGATCTTATGGCAATGGTTTTACTCATGCTCAATAGACTCCTATGGTATGTTATCTTTCACCATTTCAAACATCTAGAGCTTGAAGGAAAGTGATAAGAGGTTTTTTTATATCTCATGCAAGGCATGTTGAGAATCCTTATACCCAAGCCTCCATTTTCTTGCTAGATGAATATTCACAATGTAGTTTGAGGAAGGATTTGATGCCTCTTTCATAAAGCAATAAGGCTAGGAATGGCTCTCAAATGAAGCAAGATTATATTTGTAGAAGATGACACATGAATCCATTGGCATTCAAACCCATTATCAAAGAATTAAAAAAACATCCAAAGTATGGGCATTAAAAACATTCAAGGTATGAGAAAACTTGCATCATAAGCAAAAATCAAATAGAATAAGCATTATGCCATTTTTTATCAGGTTGACAACACTTAAGTGCCATATATTGCACATGAAAGAGAATCCATTAGTCATTTCATTGTTTCAGATCCAATAATCAAACTTGTGCTTAAAAAACTATCAATGATGCATTGCTCTTATGGATTATAGATGACGGAAAAAAAAAAAACTGAAAAAACTTGAAGTGCAAAGAAACCATATTTAACCTTACATCAATGAAGACATGTACATAAAAAATTGGATTCCCAACACCCATTGTTGGTTTAGATCAATACACTTGAAGGTTTTTGCAGTAGTTGGGGATAAAAAAAATGTTTTTTCCAGTTCAAGGTTTTTTCTAGAAGGTGAGGCCTATGCTATATTGTCTTTTCTTCAATTTTGAAAATGAAAATAGAAAGAAAGTGACACTCACTATAGAGTTATGTATAGCCTGATATCCATCTAGGGTTAAGCATCAACCCTCAATTAGTTAGGCCATGGCTCTAGCAAGAATTCCCTCTTCACTCTATTCTTATCCACTACAAGCTACTAACAACTGATAAAGGAGATGAAGTCGTAGTCGATAAGAGATTAATATCCTACGGGATCTTTTATTGACTATCGACTACGACTTCATATCCTTTATTTACATTTCTATGTGATTGGTTGTCTTATATGTGAGGAATTTTTTTAATATTGGAATCCTTTCAGGAGATAATGGACCACATGCAAAGTGTTCAGAAAGCAGATCATTACCTACAATAGAAGGAATACTCTAGAAGAGTCTATAATTGATTGTGGGGACTTTCCAAAGGAAATTTCAAGTAATGATTTTTTTTTCTAAATGCTACTTTTGAACCATTTGAAGATGATCATAACTTCAAATCATGACATAGAGCAAGAAATGCAATGGATGGGCACTGCAAAACATATAGCAAACACACCTTGTGATAGAAATGATTGAAAATCGAGACCTTTATTTAGGGAAATCAATCACTCTCTACATGATATTGCTACAAACCATCTAGCATGTCCTCCATCCCTTTTTCGCACATGCAACTGTAAAATAGGCACCCAATTATCAATTACTAATAGAATAAAACCAATGGGATAACTAGACTATAAAAAACATGTCAAAACCCTTACCTTATCAATTTCCTTTCACCAAGTCCATATTCCCATACAACTTGATAAGAGTTGTCCATGAGTTTCATTTCCATCACCAAGACCTATAGAAATCATCAAAGACAATTTTTTTATATGAGTAAATAATATATAAGAAAATAAACAGACATGTAAACATGTAAAAGACTCTAGAAATACTAAAGTGGAATACCTTAATGATCTTCTCTTTGTTTCGAGAATAGGTTTTTCTCTACTGAACATGTCCAACCACGTGAAGGTGGAAGATCATATGGCCCCTCCCCCCCCTCACATCATTGTCAATTCCCCATACCCAATAAATGATTTATTTTACATAGAAAACATATAAACATTCATGCATAAGTAGGAAAGTCATCAAGACATATAAACATATAAACATTCATGCATACAGAGGAAAGTCATATAAACATTCATTCATATTAATAACGATAGTCATCAAAATACAAGTCATAAATTTATACAATCAATTATTTTTGGTTTTTGGTTTTTTTCTAAAAAAACCCATGAGTGGGATATCATCATCCTCATTTGGAAATTTATTTCTTGTGCCCTGCCCTAGTTGTGTTGATTGTGTTTCCATGCCCTCATGTACCATACTTTTGGTACACCGATGAGAAGGGCGTGGAGGCATCTGCAAATGGGCATCAACTACAACAACGAAAACAATCATATTGATAAGCTAAAATATTATTGAAAGAACTATTTCATTATTTCGAATAACATTACAATATTGATCTCTACCACTCTGTCTAGCCATGACAATTGGTGTGTTCATTTCTTGCGTCGTTTGTTCCTCTTGTAGTTCACCCTCATGAGCTACATGCCCTTCCATTGAAAGAAGAAACTTTATAAGTACACATCAACAAATAAATATCTATAATCATAATAGATACTTCTATTTCTAAAGAATACATAACTGAATGGATAGCCTGCTCCACAATATCATGTGATAGACACTCCCCACTATCAACTGGTAGTTGTTGAGTACCTCTACCCTCACTACTACAGTTTCTCTCCTTCTTAATATATATATATATATATATATATTTAGTTATTGGTGATACAATCAATCATAAATAGATTTTACAAGTATACTACAATGATGGCCTTATTGATTTTATTTACCTACATTTGCATAATTGAGGAGATTGGCATCTCCCCCAATATTTTTCGATATTCAACTACACTTTGAAAACCAAACTTGAAACCAAGATTTAGGTCTTCCGAGGTGGTAGTGTATTTGAACGTATTTCCCTGCAATGGATAACATCATTAAGATTGCTTGTAATAAAACAATTATTTGTTTTCTACTATTAAATAAATATTCGCCACAATTAATCATTTAATTCTTATGATTCGTGCTCTTAGTTTTCTGTAGCCACCCTGGCCTAGTTTGTGTTTCCCACGCTTTTCCATTATATCATTTGTTTCTTTGGAGGTGTCGGGAAGCCTATGAAAATTTTGAAATATGTTAGATGTTGCAATTGTTATTTAAAAAAGTAAAAATAAAAAATTGAGCATATTTCACTAAAAATATGATTTGTGTCTTACCTTGCTTTACCAGGCCGTGGTTATTTTCCTTATCTTTTTAGAAAATTCTCCTTTGCATCCTTTATCAGTTCCTTCCACTCTTTCTTCGAAACCATGGGAGGGCGCTCATACTTGAGGTTTTCTTCCAATATTTTCCTATACCGGGCCTTGGTATATTTCAAACTCTCGCCAACTAATTGGGTGACCACTTTTTCGTTGAATGTATTTCCAAACGAGTTTACCATATGGCTTATCAATTCATCTTTCAAATTTCTATCTTGTCCATTCCACCTTGTGCAAATGGTGGGGCCAAAACGCTCCAATTCCTTTTCATTTAAGTTCCTATAGAATACATTATTTCCTGCAAAATTTTTATGATGATTAATTTAAAATAATTTCGACATATGTGTGTTTCAATTACATGATAAAAATCAATCAATCAATTAATAAATACTTGCAATCTTTTGTATCTTTATTGGAACACAACCATCATCCACCAAAAAGGTGATAACTAGGGTTCACGTGCTTTTTACGAGTGCTTCTCCAGGATAAGATTCCTCGCAATCGACACTAGGTTCATCTCCAACATCATGTGGAGTCCTAGTGTCTGTATGGCCCTGCTCGGGCATGTCATGCTGCTCAAGATCAGTATGCTCATCATTTGATTTGAGGCCAACCTCATGAGAGTAAAAAATCCTCATTGGTATGCTATGTCGACAATGTGGCCACACTGGAGCATCACTGCTACCAATAACGGTCTCTATAGGTTGTCCACTCTCAGGTTTTAAAAACTCCTACAAAAGGAATACTTGACTTTATCAAATCATATAAAAAATATAAAACTAAAAATCATAAATGAATATATGTCATAACTGATAAAATTATGTAAAGATGCCACTTACCCCATAAGAATGTATTTGAGCTTTCAACTCATTAATTCTTGCGTTGATCTCCTCCGTCATGGGTCTTCTGCTAATCAAACCAAGTAATTCTATGTTTTCCCTTTTTAGGGCCTTATTGGTTGTGGAGCCTGATTATCTTCTTGTTTTATAGGTCTTTGTTTCCAACCAGGTTTATACCCCATGAAGACTATACACCCCTCCACGTGGGGGGGTTGCAAGGGTCTCATCCCCCAGGCTGGGGGGTCCAAGGGCAAGTTGGCCCTCGATGGGGGTTCGAGGGAGAATCCCCCAAAGAAAAAATTTCCTTTTAAATGTATATTGTAATTTCATAGTAAATTTGGACCATTTATTATAAGGTCTCAAATCTAATGGTAGAAGTTATGTTAGGGTTTTTTTCCCTAGAAGGAAACCCTCTTTTATGAGGGAAATATATTGCGGCTATGCATCATGGTGAATATTGTATTCTGAGAGAGGACACTGTGAGAGAAAGAAGAGCAAGATACAACAGGTGTGTTGTAGGATGTATCCCTTCATTTGTTGGATAATAAAAAGGAAGGACCTGATAATTTCTCTGGTGGACGTAGACCACACTAGGTGAACCACGTATNTTCTAACTTTCCTAACAATTTCCATTGGGTTTGTCGAATAAAATATTTCTTCCTAAAAAACCTCATTATTCACATCGAGTGTGGACTACAAACATCAAACAATACAATTAAGGAAATTAATTTTAACATTAAAGAAATTTAGTTATTGCAATCATATTTAGTTACTATTAACATTTACTTGATGCGACACAACGGGTGACTTTCCACGGTCACCCTGGATGAATGTAGCTGCAGGTGACTTTCCACAGTCACCTTGGACAAATGTAGCTGAAAGTGACTTTCCACAGTCACCCTGACACAATAATTCAATCAATAAAATTTACGAAAATAATTGTAACATTAAAAAAAATTAGATATTGTAATCATATTAACAACTATTGTATATTACATCGAAGTTTACCTATTCAGAACTGCCTCCAGGTTGTGTAGGCATCTGAGCATGATCACTTTGCCACAATACAGGAAGCAATACAATTAATGAAAATGGTTCAGTTAAATGGTATATAAGATAATTAATGCAAAAAAATAATAATAAGAGTGATTGATCAAAGGTTGAGTTAAATGGTATATACGATATTTACCCCGATAGTAGCATCCCCTCCATCTATTCGATTCAAATTGTAATCGGTCAACAACTCTTCACATGCAACTATTGATTTTGTTGCACATACAAATATACGATTTCCTTCACGCCCCTAAAATATGCAATTCGGTTGCTTAGTTTTTGTCCCTGGTCATGTACTATTTATAAATCCCTCAATGTTTTTCAGAATCTTTTGGCCTTCCATCAATATACATAGTCACCCCTTTGTTTTGATTGTTGTCTACTAGTTGTATATAATTTGCAGCAACTCTGTATCTCCACATACTTCACATTTATCAAGCCAACATCAACCACTGATTATATTTATAGAATGGTCCAACATACTCCATGAATTCAGTTACAGTGCCATATTTGACCTTTATGCCATCCATAGAAAATAGCCCCAATCCATGTAAGGATGATGGAGCAATGTGATACATTCTCCCATTGATGAAGAAATATGTGTCCAATTGAGGTAGCTCCTTAGGTACCCATCGTTGCACTAGATGTTTATACCTCAAGGGAAACTCAATTTCACCTATTCTCTCATTATCATAATCACATGAACCTCTTTCGGAAATAAAAAATTTCATGCGTATACGAAATCGTCTCCTTACCTTTTCAACTCTATTTGATCTAGAACTGTTAGATCTAGTACATATGTCTCACTTTCAACCTCTCCTAGTATATATTGATCCTCAATTGAGGAAGATAGATCTGAAAGGTACCTACACTTAATAAAATGAGAAGATAAGTTAGTGAGTTAAGTATTTTGGAAGAGATGATGATTGTTTCCTTGAAAGTCATGGAATGTGAACTGCATTCAATAAGAATGCTTTAATTAGATATGAAGAAAAAAAATATGAGCATCAAATCAAGCATGGTGTATAGAAATTTTATGCAGCCTATTGTTGATGTTTAGATTCAAACTTAATACTTGCCTCCAATCCCACCAATGTTTTTGTTGGAGGCTTCTTCTTCAACCAACTTTTCGAGTAGTTCTGGTCTACATCGGATTTTGAAGGATAACAAAGGTCGTATTCAAGTTTTAATCATATGCAAATCCAAGTAGTCTTTGATGGCATTCTTATAATCCAATTAACTTTTCAACAACATCCAACCTTGGGCCAACATCATCTCACATAAAATGATTTTCCTCCAATTTTTCCAGGGTAAGGGTAATGGAAAGAAAAATTTTCATTTTTCGCTATGATGAATTAAGAATTGGTCTCCATATAGTTGCTCATGGTAGGTGATATCCCATATATCTATGTGGATTATACGAGGGATATATTTGAAGAACTACCCCATGGTTTACTATCCCAATTGGTCTACTAGGAAGAGATCCCACATTAAATGTATAGATCCCTTGCCAACTTGTCAACACACTATGTTTTATGTAGAGTGTTCTAGGGATCCAACAAGAGGCCACAACATAGATTTGGTCCAACTCATCCCGAAATTTAGAAGCAACGATATAGTTTCCTCACAAGCTTCCACTACAATGCCATAATAACAAGTTCCCACAATTCACCCTCATTTCTAAAATAGAGAAAAGGCTCAAAGGAAGTTATGTGGGGAAATGATGATAAGGAGTTCCATAATCCAATTTTTGAGCCAACAAATAATGGTTGGGTCCATTCCCATGTGATGGGTTGTAACACCATTCCATGATAGTGACACATGAAAGAATAGTCTTAGCTATTTGGGTTGTAAATAACTAAGGTGATAAAAGGTCAGTGGAAATAACTAAGGTGCCAAAGTGCATATCTCTAGTACCGTATTTAAAAACATTGATTCAACATTATTGTGAATAACATTATTTGGACCAAGAGAATGAGAGACAAACACAACATGGTTCTATAAATCTAATTGGATATCTTCAAAATAGTGTTGTGACATAGTGTGGATAGATTCTAGATGTGAGAACTTGTAATCATCCTCAACATGGGTGTCATTAGAGATTTTAATATATCCATGTTCCTCTTAATTTAGGAGGTTATCAGTCTACCTAAATTCATTATTTTTTATTCTTGTAGTTAATTGAGAATTGTAGGTCCAAAAATATATTGGACATTTCTTTGTTCCTATATAAGAATATGGACAAGAATCCATATATTAATTATTATATTCTGTTTGAGTGGGTTATTTTTGTTAAATTTGGCAACATCGATAGTCATTCTCCAATGAGAGGCCATGTGGGCCACCCTAAGGCTAGCTAGGGAGATTTGGACAATCAACCAGTCTTGTGAGGTATTGAAAAAAGCCAGGGGGAATGTACAACCTCTATGAGTCAAAACAAAAGTCAGGATGAACAAGATGCTATATGATCTTGTGAGTCTATCCAAGGAAAATGAAGAAGTCTTATAAGTCTAAGACAAAAGTCAAGATGTAAGTCTAATGCAAAAGTTAGGGGAAACGTACAACATCTATGAGAATAGACAGTCTAGTGAAAAAGTCAGGGGGAACATACAGCCTTTGTGTTCATAGAAGGACTAGTGAAAAAGTCAGGGGGAATGTACAACCTCTGTGAGCCTAGTCAAGCCTTGTGAGCCATGAGGAAAAGTAAAGGCATCTAGCAAAAGTTAGGTTGAATGTACAATTCCTATGATCTAGAGACAAACAACCTTCCTTATGCAAATAATGTAAATG
>SNQJ01S0113145.1:34050-49527 GCA_010110895.2 Picea sitchensis
GAGTAGTCGTCACATCTCTTCTCCGAGATAAGCTGCCACCATTCTAGCGAGTCTTTCACTCTGTATTTTTACAGTCTCTATACATTTATTTCATTAATAGAAATCATGTATTACTGTATATCTGTGTTTATGGTTGCATCTCTGATACATTTCTGTTATATTATTGAATATATGCGATATCTCTGTTCATTTCTTTATTATATCTCTGCTCTCATTTCGTGCCGAAAATAATCTGGATCAGTTGAATACCCCTCTTTTTTGGATCTTGCATCCATAGCAGAGGTGTTGAATACCTCTCTTTCTTTTATCTTTCATCCTTAGCAGAGGTTTTGAATGCTTCTCTTGCTTGGCTCTTTAAACCAAGTCAAGCCTATATTAAATAGTACATTAATACTTAATTCTTTGGTTCTTAGATAAAAATGGACCCGTCAATGGTACATCAATTATCAAAGTTGTTTCCATCACTCACTAATAGGTAATCAATTCCCTTTGTAGGGCCTTTTTATCTCTCTGGGCCTTGTGCATGTCCCATGAGATATAAAACACCTTATTGGACCCAAACCCAAGTTTTTTCATTGAAAAATGTTTTGGACCATGAGGCTCATCCATTCTGTACAAAATGTAAAACTCATAACTGTGTCTTAATTATAGGCCAAATCTTACATTTTCAAGAACTCTATAGAGTAATGGGGGCATGTATATGACCCATGAATAATGGAAGAAACCATTAAGGTCTCTACTCATATTTATATACCTAAATAATGAGTTAGATGTAAGGAATATACATATTTCTAAAACATAAAAGTTATGCTCACAGGACAATACTCCCTTTATAAGACAATTTTGGTTGTTTTACGACCTATAATATGACCCTTAATCCCAATGAGTACTTCTTATGATCAATGCCACTAGTTTTCTTGCTTAGACAATTGTGTTGCTTACTAGAACCATTCTTGTTATGTTAAACATCAAATTGTTCTCATATCTAACTTGTATGCCACATATTCACTTTATAAAATCTTTGTGTTGAATTTTGCAACCTATTCTTTCTTTGTGATCCCTATAAGCAATAATTTCATTTACAAACCATAAATCAAAACTTACGATACAAACACAAATCGTTTGTGAAAAACCCAATAATAATAAACACAACAAAAGTGTTTGGTGTATATAAACATGCTCATGTTATGTTTCTATAAAAATAAAAGAAACATACACTTAATATTTTTTTTGTCGAAAACCCTATTAAAAAGTTCAAAGATGCAAAAAACTATGTGGAATTTTTCTAATTAAAATCATTTTATATTATTCAGTATCATTGGAGCATCATTTTCAAAAGTTATAGTCATCGATCCTTATGATAATGGGAAACTTATTCATTTTTGAAAGAATGTTAGAGTGAAAGAGAAGCCCCTTGAAATGGTGAAATAATTTAAAAACAAGGTAGAGATAGAGATGGGTGATAATGGGAAACATATTCATTTTTTTAAATAATATTGGAGTGGAAAGAGAAGCCCCCTAAATAGGCATTCAATGGACACTACTCCAATTCTGATAACAACCAATGCTATAGTTATTCTTAGCAATTCAGAAGACAAAAAGTATACAAATTTAATTTAATGGGTCTTAGGTCTACAATAATGGATGAATAAACACCTCATTACCTTGATAAGAGAAGTGTAGGCATTCATTATGGGCCATTTTAATTCTCACACCAAGTTAACTTCTAATGGGTATATAATCATATAACTATTAATTGGATGAGTACATGAATACAATTATGTCCTATGATAATTATACTAAAGATGGAATTATAGAAATGGGGGTCATGGAATCTTTTGGTGAAGAGGTTCAAAGGGTATAGAATACTCTTGAACAACTAAATTTTCTTTAAAACACCCAGAAGCATGTCCATTTGTCTCAATTGTTTTACCAACAAGGGATTGAAGGGCTACAAAATATTAGGGAAATCTCACAACCTCACGATGATGTGTTATATTCTACACATGCAACTCTCTTACCTCCATTGTTAGAGAACCAAGGAATTAGTAGATAAGAGAGGAATATATTCCAAGAAGAGGTGATGTTTAAAGACATAGTTGCAAGTGAGCATACATCAACATACAATAGTAAACATAAAGAATGAAATAACTTCTATGATAGACAGATCCATAAGACCATTTATATATCATACCAAAGAGTAACAAACACCTTTAAGAAATGAGAAAATTTCTTGAATTCTACCATGGCATTTTCCTTAGTTGAATACAATGGTTGACTCAATAGAAAAATAGAATGCTCAATCAATTGTCCTAGTTAGCTAACTATCTCAAGAATATCCAAAGGTGTGGTGAAACTATAATGTTTTGTGCCCACTGGGGAAGAAGAGGAATACCATGGGATCGATGTGGATAAGAGGAATTCCAAATCATTAAATTTCAATTAAACACTTATAGGTTACAAATGAATTAAAAAATGAGAGCAAGAAAATACATACACAAAGAAGAGTGACAAACTTCAAACCACCATCACAAGAATCTCTGGTAGGAAATAACTCTATACTTCTGCACTGATATTCTATTAAGTTCAGAAAATTTACAATAAATGCCCAAATCCTTTTCTCCTATGCTCTAGCCAACCCTTTTCACATTTACAATTAGAAAATATATAGAATAATGCATCCCCAAGCTAAGGGATTCAAGCTCAACCACTTCCGTAAGGATAGATTTAGTTACAATGAAAATAAAGTTTGAATACAAACTATCTGCAAAATGATTAGTTTCACATTTATTACTTCAAAAAGCATCTCATTCATTACCAAGAGCTTGATTAATTTCACATCCTCACAATTCTTCACATCATTCATTGCTTGGGAATCCACATTAGTCTTACTCTACCCTTCTTTTTCCAAATACAAGTTTGTCTAAACATCTATATTGAAATATGGTAAGCATCCCTTGTTTCCATGATGTAAAATTCTAACTATTAAATTTTCATTTACATACAACATTAGATGAAACAAATTCACCATTTCAAGGGCCCTCCCTTTGTTGTCAAAATGACCCCTCTATCACTTTTCACTTGTTGAAACCCTTTGTTAATTCCTCATGGGCTCCATCACCCTAGAGGAAAGGATAGGATATTCCCCACCAAATGATGTTGAATTCTCTGGTAACTCACTCAACAACTACACCTCTATGTGACCTCACTAAATTCTTATGGAGACTCTAATATGACTCTATTCTTTCACTTCTACTTCAACTTATTCTCTCCACAATGGGATTTGATTCCATGTAGGTTTTATACATAGAAGTGTGAATAGAATACACATTAAAAATGAGAAAGAGTGAATTCCTCCATACATTAGATGATGAAATGCCTCATTATACTAGGGGAGAGGATGGGTATATTACATAAATCCAAAATACCTAAAGATTAATTACTACATTTCCATTATTAAATCACTTTATTGGTTAGATTTTATTATACATCTAAGTCCTATTTCATTTAAATTTTAAATATGATCATTATTTATAACAATTTTGGGAAACTTTTGGGGCATATATTCTCCATGGAAGGTATGTTAGTAGATCCATATAAGATAAAAGTAATAAGGGATATGGAACCACTTGTAAACCCATGCAAAATCAAGTCTTTCTTGGGCCACATATGCTAGAGAAAAACATTCAAAGGATATGCCAAGACAAGTAAACAAGACCATCTTGTTAGGATGATTATGTATATTGTTAATTCTTTTTCAAGAATATGATTTTAAAATATTTATGAAACACATAAATTCCCATGAGGGACTAGACCACTTGTTTAGGGTAGAGAATGGAGTAGAGGAGAAACAGATGGATGGATACTTCCCCAATGCTAACTTATTTTTAGGGTATATCACTTGAATATGTTAAGGAATCCTAAGGAATGTATGTAATAAGGGATATGGAACCACTTGTAAACCCATGAAAAATAAATTCTTTCTTGGGCCATGTTGGTCCAATCTACTTTTGTAAATTAGAGCATACATTTTATTATCAATCCGAAGGTTCGTAGAACTTCGAAGCACAACAATATATATGTATTTGTAGATCTGAACTAGATCTGAACTAGTTGAACAATCACACTTGCCTAAAACACACTCAATAAAACTTGTTTTTTGTAAATGAGAAAACACTAAAATCTCTTAAAAGAAGTCCTTTCATAGTGTTCTACAACATCTATCAACATTCAAGTTCATTAATTATTAGACACACTTGCATTGGAAATGAACCTAAATTATCTTAATGACTTGGATGTTGTAAGCAAGAAAACATTAAAATCCCTTACATGAGGTACATTAATAATGTTTCACAAAACCTTTTAGCACTTAGATCATCAAATATTTTAAAAATGAAGCATCAAAGAGCATAAAAATAAACTACAACAGTTAACAAAACTTTACTGATGGAAGCAAGCATACATTGAGTTATTTTACAAGAAATCACTTCACAATGTGTTATTGAACTTATAAACAATTTAGTTTGTTATCCTAATGAAAATAAAGCTTCCAAGTAATGGAAATAAACTACAACAATCATAGAAACATACCACTATTACAACTATGAAAACATGTAGAGTTGAGTGCACAAGATTGGCAATGGGGGCCCTCCAATGCTTTGCTAGCACAACATGAAATAATGCATCAAACTCATTCAAATAATCAACACAGGTTTGATCTCCGAAACTCCAAATTCTGCAAATTATATTAAGAAGAAAAGTATGCTAATTATCCAAGTCTTGGGATATTTATACAAAGGGTTCATAACCAAAAATGCTAAAATTGCTCTAATCAGTTGCTAAGATCCATAAAATATGCTAATTAGGTTGAACCCCATCTCTCAGATCCATAACATATGGAGAAATCCCACGAAATCCAAAATTGTCCCAATTTTTGGCTAAAAATAGGGTATTTTCTGCACAAGTGGCCTCGTTTGACCAGCGTTGACCAGGCACGTGTGAAGTCCATCTCGGAAGAAAATAGATTTTTATCCATATGTGGAACTCAAGGATCACTCCACATGTTTTAGAATTCACCCAGGTGTCCTGCAAGTATATAAACCTAGGAGTTATTACCTGAAGTTGCAACTTCTCGTAATTTCTGCTAAAATTTTAATTTTAATGTCTAAATTTTGCAAAATTCAAATCATAAGAAGTAAATGAAAAATGTACCTGGTATTATAAATTTGAAGAAAATATGGATGGAATATGAGAGATATGAAAGTAAAATGGAGGCAAAAACATGGATTATATGGCGGAAATAAGCATAAAAAATGGTACCCAACAAGCCACATATGGAACTAGAGAAAAATTGTCAAAGGATATTCCAAGACGAGTAAACAAGACCATGTTGTTAGGATGATTATGTATATTGTTAATGATTTTTCAAGAATATGATTTTAAAATATTTTTGAAACACATAAATTCCCATGAGGGACTAGACCACTTGTTTAGGATAGAGAATGGAGTAGAGGAGAAACAAAAGGAAGGATAATGCCCCAATGCTAGATTGTTTTTAGGTTATATCACTTGAATATGTTAAAAAATACTAACGAATGAATGTTCCAAAGTCAAGAATCCTAGCACATAAATCATTAAGATCTAAGATAGTAGTAGTGAACCAATATAGAATAGGTATGAATGGAATATTGAGAAGATGTGTTTATCCATAAAAAACTAGACACTTGATACATGAATCCCATTATGGAGAGGTGGCTGGTGGAGATTTTTTAGGAACCAAGACAATACAAAATATTATTCATGCAATATTATGGCATCCTACCATGTTTGAATGTTGCTTCAAGAAGGTCAAGAAGTGTGCATAGTGTCAAAAATAAGGGAATACGCCTTACACAAGATAATTTCATGAGTTAAATCATATCTTAACCTTGCAACAAGTGGTGGATTTTGATATAATAACCAAAGAATATTTGATTGTCAAATTTTTTGTTTGAGTCATGTTTGAGTCTGAAAATCCTCCCATACCCTCAATGCATGTGTGTTGTCCTAGCATGTCAAATTTCAGTCCATAAAATAACAAATTGAAAAAAATTCAACATTGGCCCCATTCACATTAATTATTCTATAGGCTTGTTGTTTGATTATCAAATTGTTGTGTGAATCATGTTTTATTCCAACAAACCTCCCATACCGTCAATGCATGCATCTAGTATAACCATGTCAAATTTCAGTCCATACAAGCATAAATTGGAAAAAATTCAACATTGGCCCCATTCACATTAATTAATATATAGGCTTGTTGTTTGATTGTCGATTTTTTTTTGTGAGTCATGTTTGAGTCTAGAAAACCTCCCATACCGTCATTGTATGCATCTAGTCTAACCATGTCAAATTTTAGTCCATACAAGCACAAATTGAGAAAATTGCAACATTGGCCCCATTCACATGTCAGTTATAAGCGGGGTCAAGTACATGAGTAGGCCCGCCTTATTTTTGTCTTTTGATAGAATAACCAAAGTTTATTTGATTGTTGAATTGTTTGTTTGAGTCATGTTTGAGTCTGAAAACCCTCCCATACTGTAAATGCATGTGTTATATGACTCATTTGTATTAAAAATTGTATGGTTTCCTTTTGTTGACATTTTTATGGTTTGTTGTAGAATATCCAACACCTAGACGTAGAATAACCGATGACCAATACTTGGTAGTCTAATATCCAACAATCTTCAGGACCAATTCAAAAAAAAAACTAAAAAATTACAATTTTTAAAGGTAAAATCTGACGATAAGGCCAATTTTCATGAATTTTTTCATGGTTTGGTCTTGTTTCTATGTGTGCAGGTTGTGTTTTCAAGAACCATATTTCCATTGTTTTGAACATTCTCATCACCTCATCTTCACATATAATTTCTGAAATTGGCATATAATAAACCTGAATGAGCTTCTCTTGGTTTCAAGAATAATTAATTTTCTACTGAACATGAGAAACCACTTGAAGATGGAAGCTCTAATTATGCCCCCCCCACCCCCCTCACATCACTCTCAATTTCCCCATACCTAATTTGACACAATAAAGAACATGTAACACAATACATACAAAAATGGCATAAAACTTAAAAAAACGTAATTAACATGTATACATAAACACTTAAAAAACAATAAATCATATAAATACTAAATATATAATTAAAAAAATAAATCATAGAAAACATATAATCACTTACCTCATACATTTCAACATTTAAAGATCATTCATATTCTTCTTCATCTAAATCAACATCTATATAATGATATAGTTCATAATTGATAATGTTGAAAGGATCGTTCATATCAACATCATCATCAACATCATTTTTACTATCATCATTGATATCATCAATGAGAACATTGTCTGCTACATTTGGATGATCAACTTCTTCGGCTTCTTCATCTGACACATTTGTAGCCACCTGCTCTTGATCTGCATCATCATCTTCTTCTTCAATATTTTCTTCTTCCTCTACATGATTATACTTTACTGGTCTTCCTCTTGAATCATATCTTACAACGTATGACCAACCTGCTTTACCTGGTACATATGAGTAAAAGAATTGCTCACATTGACTTGGAAGAACATAAGGCTTTGTACCTAGTTCAAATGCTCTTGTATTAACCATGGTAAATCCATTATCATGATCAATAACATTTCTTTCAAGATCACATTCATGCATCTATAGCTTGTACCATTTGATCTCAAACAAAACTATTTTAAAGGAATTAAAATCACACTGAATTATATCTCCAAATACCCATAGTACCTATTTTTAGTTTATTCTAGATTCATGTCACTTCTAGAGGAAACTAGTGACCTTAAACATTGCAGTTATCCCACAATCCGAGGCTTTCATCTTATCATCCAACTTTTTGATACAAAATTCATGATCATTACACCACATAGCCTTGTGGTGTTTCAACTGCAACATGGACAACAAGAAAAAATGCAACGCCAATTAGTAAACTTCATATAATATGGACTTAGTAAATATATATTTCAAAAAATAAACAAACCAAATACATTGATATAATGGGAAATAACTATAAAAATGTGGGTGAATATACTTGCCTTTTTATCTTTTAAACCAAAGGCTAAATCAATTTCCCTTTGCGTAAGATCAGGAAATTCATGTTGATAACGATGCACTGTTTTAATCATCTTACTAACCCCTTCCCATGATAACCTACCATATTATTCTTCACATCGTTCTATCCAATACTCCATCCAATCAAGATTGTTTGCAATGTATAAATGTAGAGCATCCCACTCTCGACCAACTATATGAAAACATAACAATTCAATATCAATAATTAGCTATCATTGACAAAGTTTAATATAGTTGATGGAAAATTTATGATCATTACACCACATAGCCTTGTGGTGTTTCAACCTATAACATGGACAACAAGAAAAAATGCAACGCCAATTAGTAAACTTCATATAATACACCTTAGTAAATATATATATTACTAAAAATAAACAACCAAACACATTGATATAATGGGAAATAACTATAAAATGTGGGCGTGAATATATTTGCTCTTTTTTTATCTTTTTAAACTAGCATAAATCAATTTCCCTTTATGTGAAGATCAGGAAATTCATATGTTGATGATGATGCACTGCTTTAATCATCTTACTAACCTCTTCCCATGATAACCTACCATATTATTCTTCACATCGTTCTATCCAATACTCCATCCAATCAAGATTGTTTGTAATGTATAAATGTAGAGCATCCCGCTCTCTAATTCAACTATATGAAAACATAACAATTCAATATCAATAATTAGCTATCATTGACAAAGTTTACTATAGTTGATGGAATAAAAACAAATGAATGAGCATGATGATATAAAATTGAAAAAAAAATTAAATTTATAACCTTTCATGGTCCTCATTCTACCTTTCCTCAATAGAACCTCCCTTCAAATTTGTTGATGGAAAAGAGATGCCAAATGCGAAATGATTTTTTCTACTAATTTAAGAAGATATTGACCAATATACACCATACATTGATATACCATATAGCCTCCCACCATAGAACCCTTAGGACATGTTCTCAAGTTCCAAAAACCAATGACTTTAACTGTTTCTCCACCATCCATATCGACCTTATGTGTACCGGTCGACATAATTCAATCTCCTCAACTTCATGTGTACCTGGTAGTGTTCTTATGCATTGAAAAATGTTGGAGGTAGATACTGCATTTCACACATTAGTCAGGAATTTATCTCTTCCAATATATATATTCTTTTATGGGATTTATTTAGGATGAGTTACCCAAATGATGCAAGAAAATAACAGCTTTGAACAATATCATGGCATATATAAAATTGCAGATAAAACAAAATATGTCAATAAGTTCTACTACAAATCCCTAAAGAGAAAATTTCCATATAAAACTTCATTACTTACCCCATGTATTTCTGAAGACTACATATAACTGCTTTATGTTGTTGTCAATGCCTGTATGAGATAGGAGGTAGAACATACCGGTAACAAAAATAACAAATCATTACACATTTATTTCCAAATAAGAGAAAATAATTACTAAAAAGATGTATACCAATATGTTAATATACCTAATAATTACCTTAATGAATGGCCTCCACCATGTTTTAACCCCACCAAAATCAATTTTTTTTCGCTAAGATATTTTGTATGTTCAACTAAAACCCCACAAACCTAATTTTCCCAATGACCTCTCTTTTACAACATTGCTCTATTGCTCAATAATAACCATGGAAGACTAATATTTTGTTCTAATCAATTCATTAGAATTAATAATCATACTTTGCAATACACGATTAGCTTCCTAGATATCACCACAACTTCCAATGTTTCTTTTGTCATTCTTCCATCTAAGATTCACCATACCATTTATGTTACATTATTCCCATATGATATAAACAAATGAACTATTTGTGGTGCTCGTAGGTGGTGGCAACCATCAATTGTACATGGGGTAACTTTTCATTCCCCGTGGAATCCCATTTCCACCCTTTAACAACATCTTATGAAACATAAAATGGAGTCGCGATAACACTTAATTCATCAATATACACGCATCAGCATCAACAAATTCACCTAAAAATATATATAAGATTTATATATGACATAAATAATTTGGTATTCGGATGATTTTATTATATTCAACTTCCTTAGGTGAGATGCTCAACTGCGGTTTTTCATTTTCCTCTTTACCATTGAATTTTTTCTTTGTCTTTAGTTCGATAATTATGGTTCTTATGCAGAAAGCTCCTATGCTCAACAAACACCTCCTTTCCTAAAATTCTTGAATCACATGATTTCATCCTAGGACCAAACCGGACATCACAAATTTATCCTTTGTTTGAAGACTTGTAAGATATATGAATTAATGTAGCAAACTATGATTACAATTTTAAAAAATGCATGATATTTTCAAAATATTATATAATATTAAAAGCTGCTAATTAGAAAGTTACATAACACAAAAATATGTTAACCTGTGAGCATCGATGAATTGTCCATGCAAGTATTCCATGGAATTGAAATCGTTTTTTTTTTTTTTTTCAGTTAATGAAAAAATTGTCAAAATTTGTGATGCCAACCCATAACTTCATCAACTCATTGATAAGAGGCTCAATATATACATTCATGTTCTAACTTGGTACTTACCTAATTAGTTCAACATATATTAATTATATTTAGTTATAATATGCCCCATATATAAAAGATATAGCCTGTCATGCACTAAACAAAGAAAATGGAAATATTATGTCATAATTTCAATTAAATAAAGACAAGCTAATTAAATACCAAACAATCAATACAACACAGGTGTCTTCCTCTCTATCATGCCATCCATGAGGAAGTTATTATTTATAATAAAATGGCCATAATCGGTGTAAGGTAATCAAAGCTCTAAATGGATTTGACACCATCAACTCCGCTAAAATACGTACCAATAATGAGGTTCTTCTTTAAAATTGGCCAATTTTCTTCGATGTTCTTCAATGTAGAACCATCTACAAACATTCGAAGAAATCCATCTTCAATTCTATTTCATGCATGGAAATCAATAAACCGCTATACCTTTGGCACCCTCGATCACCGTTGGGAATGTGGAATTATGGAATATAACGAAGAAATTTGCGAGACACCCTTTTTTGTTTCGATCGATTGATATCTACTTATTTGACATTCAGGGCATTCATTTTCTAATGCATATTTTCCATAGTA
Organism: Picea sitchensis; assembly: GCA_010110895.2. Classification (NCBI taxonomy): domain Eukaryota; kingdom Viridiplantae; phylum Streptophyta; class Pinopsida; order Pinales; family Pinaceae; genus Picea; species Picea sitchensis. The sequence goes on from SNQJ01S0113145.1 coordinate 45,312, forward strand.
TATGGCGATATGATCATTTGGACATGCATCAATAGCTTGAAACTCCATTATGATTTCTTTCATTGTAACAAATCTCTTCCCTAGCCTAGGACATCTAACAATTACCGCTTCAACCTATGAATTTTGAAGTGTGCGCTGTATAGATGAACAACCCCCTCTAATTTGGCGTCAACCCCTCGAACTGGATGTACGCAAGTAAGACGAAAGCACAATCGGGATGACCCAACCTATCATATAATACAACAAGAAGCACCAACAAGAGGTGGGCAATCATCGAGGGCAGAAACATCGCATTGAACACCAAGGGTTGGGCTATCAGCATCGCCAGCGTAATGAAGGGATCCGCTGCGAGTCGCAAAGAGTGGAACTGCGGCCTTTGCAAACGTTCTCGAGACTACCACTGACAAATGCGCAAGAGTGGAATCGCATTTTAAATGTACCGGAGACTTTGATACGACCGGGATTCTTCCGCAATCGCACTACACCCACACACACATACCAAGCCGCAGAGGGGTCTAAATCCCGCCCGGCTAATTACGTGACTCCACAATACAAACGTAATTTCAAGCACTTACATAAGACCGTGGACATCGATAAGCACTCCACGCGCAGCATTTTTCAAAAATGGCCATAATGAGCAACGACATCCACACCCTAAAGGTAAACCTCAACATTACATTCTCCTCAATAACTTCCCCTTCCTACCCATTTACTCATTTGTGGTGTAATCTAATAACCTGTCAACAATAGCATTGCAAGAATAGACATTGTCATCATCACCTCTCAATTTAAACTAAGATTATCCTTGCAATTTAAAATCCATCAAGAACATTCAAGTAAACCATTTCTAACATTGTGATTGGCCTCATTATTAACAATGCTAGTTAACAATTATTAATCTTGGTAATTCAACCAGATTATACATTTAATTATAAACAGTAATAATGCATAATCAAATAAAACAACTATTTATCATCATAGCTCATCTAGTATTAACCTTACATTAAATGATATTAATATTGAAATTCAACAACATTATTAATTCAATCGTCATCATCATCAATATCACCATTTAAACCAACCATTTTATTTGTAATGACAACAAGCATTTGCCACTGCAAGTTAAGCATAAAATTCCATTTATAAATAAAACATGGTTGAATAACACCAACTATTTATCTAAATCTATATCCACCCAAACCTAGGTAGACCATTGACCAACAATGGCGGCATGATAATAAATTAACAAATTTACATTGCACATCATTAATATCTCAATTTAACCAACCTCAACCCTTCAACTAAAATCCCAATGCATCAATCAGGACTTTATCGCTGTAATTAAACAATATAATTTTATCTTCATTTCATCGGTAAATTATGACCATATTTTTGCAATTTAAATGATTAATACCATGGTCATAAAACTAATAATTAAGACCGCTCTTAAATAAGCATTACCTTTGTCCATTGAACAATTATTACAATTGCTATCTAAATAGCATAACTAACATACATTTAACAATGTTATCTTCGCAACACAAGTGTCCAATTAATCATTGCAAATGGGAACCATTACTCAACCTTACGATCTGACTAGAATTAACATTCCCACAATCATATCATTGTTGTAATAAATCTCATCCAAAGTATTCAATGTAAACTATAAGGAATGTTGCCCTAATCACAAGATAACCTTTGCATTATACCACTATAAATAATATTCGATTCGACTTCATCATAACTATGACCATAATCCTTATAGCTAAAATTGACCATGACCATAACACTATCTAATGTGACTCTGTTTCAAATACCTATTACATAACAAGTTAAGTACAATTAAATAAAGTCATTACTTATACCTTTAATAACCTAATCGGACCGTTATCTTATCATTGCAATCATTCATTAAACAACAGGAAGTTACATTATCTATATCCGGCTAATTGGTTGATCAGGGTTTCTGCATGACCCTTAAATAACAATATCATGTCACACAAATGATTAAACAACTGTACCCAACTCAACATATCAATATTTACGACACCATATCTTGTAGAGGGCATATCCCTAATCTTACTATCATATTTATTCTACGAAAGAATATTTCACCAAATCAACCCATACAAGGTAATAAGATCACTTTAGGACAACATTGTATTGAATACATTAAGAATGTTGAACGTGAATAGATGAATCCATACTATATCTCTAGTTTACATCAGCTATCGTGAAATACGAACTGGTTATTGTAATTCAATTCGCTCTAGCACACCAAGAGGTAGACGCTTGTGTTGGAAATCACGTGATTATAATGATATGTGTTACCAGTTTTAAACCAATAATTAAAGTAGCCGGGCTGTCCAAAACGCGCTTGACTAAATAAACTTACAGAAAAGAGGCTGTAAGGTACTAATAATGACGAAGTAATTTCGGCCATGTTATAACCATCGCTAAATAACAATTAAACAACAGAAGGAGGGTCTCTCCGAGAATAACCCAACCTAACCTTAATTCGTGTTGCTTTAATGGAGGCTACTGTGCATTGGGTATAAAATGAGCAGCCGTGCTATATTTAGTTCCCAAGGGCACGTGCTAAATCAAGAACGGCTGCTATTTAAGAAAATTCTAGCCAGATTACGCTTGTCGCCCACTAATCCATTTTGAAAACGGAAAACGCAGATAAGCTTTCCCCATAAACTCCGCTACCACTCTTTGAAATTGTGACTAAATCAAACTGAGAAGGACGGTTGTTGACTGTGTCGAGGGGCTCGCGTCCAAGTGGGACTGACAACGGTGGAGGAAAGATACGCTGCGCGTGAGGGTGTCACGTTGTGAATGCCAGCTGAAGAGCCATGCGTCCAAAATGAAAATGGAAGGGAGGCCAGGCTTAAAATGAGTTTAAATCACCTCCCCGAACAAGAAGAATAATGAAATTTCTGGGGATCTAAATTAATCAACTTCCTGAGAAAATAAAGGTATCGAGAAATAAGAAGATCGACTTCCTGAGAAAATAAAAGTAACCAGGCTTCTTACCGAGGGACTTTCACCTTACAACCAGTGACCATGACCGTCACAGGCAAGACATATACCCAGTGGTCTCATTAGGTAAATAGATACACCAAAAGGACAATCCGAGTTGTGATTCACAGTCCGACACCCGTAGTTGGGGATATACGTGAGGGTCGTTGTTCCCCAATGGGACAGCATACAGAGCTACCAATGACATGCATTAATTATTAAGAAAATTGCGATAACGACAAGGAAACGCATTTAAGATGCGCCTTAAATAAAAGGTAGGCTTACTAAAACCCGCCAACCTTAACTATTATTCCGGTGAAGGGCTAATCCATATGTGGGAAATTGGCCGTTCCGTGAGATCATACTGTAACGCCAACGTCATCGCATTCACCTAAGGCGTACTCAAGATCATTAAATCGATTTCTTACATAAACGAGGGTAATAATTTATTACGATCCACGGTAATAGGTCGGAAGAACGGGTTTGCAGTTCCTTGAGCCGCATAACAACGTAGAGTGGGAATGAAGCCGAGAGTCGTCATCAAAAGTTCGCTGGGAACAGAGACGTCGAAGTCATGGTCTCTACACAGATTCGTAACTATATTAAAAAAAAGGGGAAAACTAGGTTGAAGTTTATCTACCAGGCCAACCCTCAACGGCGGCAAAAACCCATCCGTGGTCGGCATACGACCCGAGCCCTAACTGTTAAACCTCTAAGAAGACATTCAAGGGAATAAGGCAAGGAAAATGAGCTGTCTATAATACTCTCCGGTGAAAACCCGCACGCCCCATTAACACGCCTACGCCCCACCAAAAATAAATATGGATTTTCCATAAACCGAGCCATATAATACAGAAACCAAATAATATAAACCCACCAACTTTTTACCGGAAACCCTAACTGCACTGTAAATAAAAAAAACAACGAAGATCCCTGAAACACCCCCCCCCTTTGTCTCTTTTCCAGAGTAAAAAGGACGAATAGATAACCATCCTAACCATACAATCAAATCGCAACAGCAAATCACTAAGCATCCTAATCTATTCAGTTCGTGAGTGTACCTTTGCCTTATTTGCTTGCCGCGTCGATTCCTTGCTCCTGCCGCTCCTGCTCCTGCTTGCCGACCTCAATGAGCTCACCGGTACCTCCCAGCCAAACGCTAGGGGTACTCTTCTTCCCCCTCAGCCCCCCG
>SNQJ01S0113146.1:1055-21974 GCA_010110895.2 Picea sitchensis
TTCGAGGGGGCAACCTCCTTTTACCCCACTTAAATGTTCAAGTACAAGATGATTCAAAATGAAAATGTCTCCATGGTATATATAGGAGACTAGGAGGTATAATTACAACTAATGGCCTAAATCCGACATAAATAAAATAACATAACTAATATAATATGCCCCAATTAAGGGGTAATGAGCCAATATTAGGGCTTAACAACCTCAAGGCAGTCGTCGATTGGTTTATTGAGGAGAATTTATCCTATATCAGGGTTTTCGGATGTTCTATCCCTCCTCGTGCACTTCTGAAATTCCTGCCTGACAGACTGGTGTGTAGGGAGGTAGCTCATCAGATAATAATAGGCAGTATTGGGATAGAACTGAAGACAACTCAAAAGAAGTTTTGGCCAGTCTTTCCCATACAGATTGGAAGGTTTTCGCTACTCAACCTGGGTCATTCCAAAGTTGAAGTTGCAGCTCTAGAGGAGGTCAAGTTGGTAAATATCGAACATAGGAAACATGACCCTTACCAAACAATGGGAAGCCACATGGATCATTGTGGCATGAAAGAATTTGAACATGAGGAATCCCCTCGCGATGACATTTTCAAAGGGGTCAAAACCTATGAGGAGGTGTTAGATAGGGTACAGATGTTATCATCTGACTTGCAAACCAGTCTTCTAACCTTCCAGAGACACAAACGAAGTGGTTTTCCCAAGGTATTGTAGGGCGAAGCAACAACATCTCCTCCAGAACAAGAAAACATTGCCCCAGGCTTCGGACAGAAAGCACAGGATAAAGCAGACACCGAGGAAAATCCACAGGGGGTAGAAGGATATTCACAAAACAAAGAAGTCCCACAGTCAGAGAATCCAGGAGCAGAAACAGAAAAAAATTATGGGACACCTCTCGAGTCCAGTCAATCTACCCCCCTCCCTTCATTATCTATTATCCATATTGACACCCCCAAGACAGCAAGGGAAATAAAATCCATAGAGTTGGGTAATCCCATCACTTCCTTGACCCCTTTACAGTCTACTTTTGGGTTTCCTCAGATAGGAGTCATATATGCTAGTGACCGCGACCCTATCTCCAGAGAAGAAATACCTCCCTTTGATTACTTATTCAGTAAAAAGAGGAAGGTTGTATTAAAGCAGGAGATGTATATGAGAGAATGTGGTATGGTAAAGAAACACAGGGTATTGGTAGATGGGAAAAACTTGGAAGAGGGAGATTTCTCTACAGAGGTAGCAGGCTCCATGGGGGCTCTGGAAACGGCAAATCTATTCATCGTTGACAATATGAGAACAAGTTTGAAACAGAGTAACCACAGGATAGACCAGTTGCAAAACCAACTAAAAGATACCGAGAAAAATATCAAAGCAAAAATAAATAAAGGTCTAGAGCAGGCCAAAGCTGTTGACAAGCAAGAACTTCAATCGCTTAAGTCAAGTCTAGACGAGATGAACGAGAAAATGCAAACTAGCCAAATACAGGTTATTCGGCAAGAAGAAGCAGTAAGACAACTATAGGCTAAATTGAATTCAATAAAAGGCCAGGTTATAGACTTGAAATTTTTTCAGGACCAATCACTGGAAATATATGCGAAGGTAGAAGCCAAGCAACATAAAGTAATCTCCCAAGTAGAGATTATTCAGAATTATTTTCAGGAAGCAAGTAATGCTCTTGATAATATTATTTTTAAAGAAAAAGAAGCTAAAGCAACAAGGGCCACTTTCCAAAAGGCAGTTGTATGTTCTGAAAATGAAGAAGTGTCAAAAATTCCAAAGCTTTCTATCATAGAGTAGATGAGAGGCAATATCATGCTCAAGGTATGGGAAAACAACATAGCGGAAAATAAGAAAATAGCCAAAGAAATCAAAGACGATTGCGAAGAAATCTTTGATTTGTTGGACAAGGGATCATTAGGTATTGAAAGAGACAATTGCACTGGGCAATTAGGACAGATAAACATTGTAAGACACCAGTTGAATTTCAAAGAGGGTTTGAACGAAATTCAGATGGAAATTTCACAGTTAAAAGAAATGGATGTTACTCTAATAGACAGGTGGCTAGTGAAGCCAAACTTGAAATTTCAATCAATTAAGTTTGTTGGTAAGGGGATCGAAGACCCACTTCCAAAAATTCAGAGAAAAATTTATCTATTCGAAGCAAAGGATTTTCCAGAGCTTCCCAGAAATTTTGTACACTTTCTTGAAAAATGTATTGAATGTATTGGGTTGAAAGAAGGAGATACTTCAATAAAACAATGAGGTATCATTTTGAAAACTTATTTTATCAAGATGATAGGAAAATAAATAATAATCATGCAAACGGTTGAGGTTTGAATTTTGTAATTGTTTGCCCCTAGGAGTTAAGAGATCACCAACTAACAATCATGAGTGATCTGGTATAAGTATAATTTCAGGAGATTGAAAGAGGGCTTTTTTCTGGGCATTGTAAAGAAGAATTTGAAGATTTTTTTGAATTAATACAAATACAGATTGAAGATTCTTGATCTGGTCAAGTTTGAGTTATGTGCTTCTCTGTTGTTTCATATTTTTCATATATCTCTTTAATGAATGCTTAACTACAATTTAGTACGACCTCTACTGTGGTGATTAATTATTCTTGCAATTTAATCATTTACAGCCTTTCCTCTGTATTGGCTATCATCAGATACAAGACCTGCAAATGCTTTAGATTTCAATATCATATGCTTCATTAAGAGTTCTTCCTAACTATTTTCATCTTCTGTCACAAAGTGAGATTCCTCTTCAATTGATGCCTCACCTTGTTCGGCAGCTTAATGTTTTCTTTTCATTTCATGCATATTCCCTTTTCGAAATTTAACTCAGATATCAGAAACAACCTTTAGTTTTGTCATTCTATTAATTCAAATTTTTGGAGTTCTTCTTATATGTTTTGAAACAGAAATAGTGAACCCTTAAAAGAAAACACAAGAATCTATCCTTTCAATCTTCATCCCTCGTGACTGTTCCAGTTACAAGACAACCCAATATCGAGCCTAGATTATCATATCAAATGAGCATTGCCTTAAATTTATTTAACACCATCTTACAGACAGTAAATAATCGGGGTGAGTTAGAACGTTCATGGGCAGTAATTGAAAGAGACATTAGTATCTAGGAAAACTGGGAAGATAGACAGAGACAGTTAAGGAACCAACAATAGCCCTTTTCATATAACTTACCTTTTTATCCTTAGCTCTCTCTATCTTTTTGGATGCCTTGACGATGTACTTTAGAGCCTTAAAGTACAAACTCAGGAACAACACATAACACAACTAGTTAATCAATTAAACATATCCCTCCTTGTGGCTCCCATCATCACTCTCCAAATTTGACAATTTATATCGATGACATTTGAAACTATATCCAAAAATATAATATCCACATATCCAAAAAAAAGTGTGTTGTCCAAAATTTTTAGAAGTCAACTGTTCTCATCAATCAATAAATAAAAACACTTAAAACCCATATTTTCCACTCTGGGAGGTAATTTTTCCCTTATTTTTGTTGTCTCCCTTTGATTTCTCTGAATTTGCCTTAGTCTGTGTGGAGCCTTTAGGCCTAATCTCACTGATAACATGAGAGCAATCATCTCTCAAATACATGCAGGATGAAATGGATTTGGCAGAGTCATTTGATGGAGAGGAGGGGGCAGCAGTGGCTTTTCCTTTATCAAGTGCATGGTGGGCTTCGGTTTTTAACCCCTTGCTTGCATGGGAATACTATACTGGTGAGTGTGTATGGGCATCTTGGACAATTTGGTTAACAGGTGGAGGAGGAGCATGTAGAGATAAATTGGGCCAGCCACGATGTTAGGAGACTGTCGGGTGGACAATTTCTTGCCATCTGTCATTTTTAGGGACTTCAAGTTTAATGAGACAGTAGGCGGAACCGAGATACCAGGGACATGTGGGGCTTGGAAAGGAGGCCTTTCTAGCCTAGGTTGGACCACTCCTTGTCCAATCTAGTTAAAAAATCCAGCTTGAAATAGTTGGCTCAACTCTTATGAGTTTGCATCAAAGTGTATAGAAAACCTTGGCCTTCTAGAGCCCCTGTTCCAATTTCCTCTTCCTCTGTTACCCTAGTCATGCCTACCTCTGCTGAAAAATCCCATTCATGTATTCATTACTTATACAACTAGTTTCTTCAACAAACCATACATGACATCTCTTTAAATATGAAACAAAGTTTGGATCAACAACACATCAGACTCATGCAATCCAATCCATAAAATCATTTAATACTTGTCAATGAGTAGGGGGTGAATAAGGGTTCTGGGATATATGAGGGATTGTATTGAGCGAAAAGTGGTAAAATTAAGGGGAATATATCATGATTATTGCTCAACAAATCATCAAAAAATCAATTGTTTTGTAAATCAAAACATATCACTGTAACTCATTCATGTGCCATCCTTCAACTGCTATAATACAAAGTTTTCATTTAACTATAATTTAATTTTAAGAACAGGGAGTGAATAGTGAATCTAGGAAGCTGAGGGGGCTTGTAATGTGCGGAAAAGTGAGAGAATGGCAAGGAAATAACGAATATTGTTCATAAAACAAATCAAGTAATCAATAAACATCACTCTGTATTCAATTCAAAACATACCAACACCAATTCAATAATTACTGTGTATCAAAATTTTTTATTGTTCCACATTCAAATTCTTCAAAACTTCTCAATTAACACAGACTACAATCATACTCATAATCAAAACGAATTTCAACAATCATGTTAAGAGAATGCTTGCTCTCTAATTTCCTTCCATTCATTTAAGAATCTAAAGAAAACACATAGCAACGTTGCTCCACCTCTATCCATAATACATTACTATAAGAATATCATATATTGTCCACTAATTCACAATCGGTCAAATAAAACAAATGCACATGTCCCTTTTCAAATTGAACAGACTTCTAAAACATGCCTGATTTCATACAATCCTCATCATATGAACCAATAATTTATTGCAATTGAAACTGTTATCACTCCAAGAAACCCTCCTAGGTTGTATCTTAGAGATGCATGGTAACTTAACTAATCTTTCAATGGTTTACTCAATAATGGGTAATGATTGGATCAAGATGAATATCTAACTAACTGGATTGTATATTCGAGACTGTCTAGGCATATTCAACAGTGCAAGGCTTTCAAGAGATATAATCAGATAGGTGTGTATCAAATGGAACAGAAACTAATCACATCAACCAGATCATACATATATAAAACAATATATATGATGGGTCTAGAAACTAGTATAACAGCCTATGATCCTTTTCTCAATAATCAGACAGTGAGATGACAGTCACCAGTGGATTATGTAAACATAGACAAAGAATAGCTATCACTCGTAAGCATAGACAGAAAGAAGAAAGAAGATCTGACAACATCAATGAAAGAAGCTTGCAGGCCAAATATCTATTAGAAAGGTTCTCTATTACAAATGCAGCATAGTAGAACTCAAAATCGAACCCCTGGTTCTTCAAAAATTTATGTCTTTATAGCCTTTACATCAGATATCCAGATCCTAGAAAATTGGATCAGATTTACTTGAAATAGAAAGTCAAAAACTGATACAAGAGAATAGGAAAAGACCCTATAAAGTAGGTAAAATCTTTATCTCTAATGATATTCATATCTTCATGATCTTCGACAGCTACAGGTATCTTCATGAGTTGATAGATAATTCGAATTTGCCACCTTTGCCAAAAAGACAGTTTTTTGCCAAAATAAGGTAGCAAACTCAATCTTCTCCTCTTGTTGGCACCCTTTAAAACTAGAACAGAAACCCAATAATGATGTCATTAATTATTATCTACCATTAGAAACTGTCCTTGTGGCATTCGGATCAAGGAAACATGGATCTGTGCAAAAATAGTAGCTTGTTGCCCTGTTTTGTGCTTTTGGTGGCTGGGAAAAGACAAAAATATGTTGCTTTAATATTGACCTATATCTCTCAAATAAAAATAGTTGGGTACAAACTGGAAGAGGCTTTTGTATATTGGTTTGTTTTGAGAAAAAACCTCTCTCAGTTCTTTGAGATTTTCTTTCATTTTCTCGGGATCTGCATTTCAAAAACATGTGTCAAACAGGGAAATTTTGAGATTCGAAAATTAGGGCTCAGAGATGAATTCTATTCTCCCAATATATGACACCTGTAGGAAAAATGAGAGAATTTATTGTACTTTGACATGTTAGAAACAAAAACCTCCACCCGTTTCTCAAAATGATTTTCCAGTTGCTCAGAATCATCATTTGAAAATGATGACTCAACATCGTAAAAACAGACTTTTCTACACTTTCGGTGGCTAAGAGAGCCCCGAATTTCGTGTTTAAGCCACCGAAAGATAAGGCTTTAGGTGTCTTAGAAGCCCTTTTTGAAAGGCGCTTAGCCACCGAAACCTAAATTTTGAATTTTTTGAAATAAAAACCAAATCCAATGTTTTTCAATCTTTATTACAAACATAAGGCTCTCAAAAATGAACCTTAAAAACTTTAGAAATGTATTTTTCAATGACTTCCTATCACCTAAATAAACAAATTTGACTGGTTTATTTTAGGAGATAACAGAAACCATAGTCAATATAAAACCCGAGTTTCATCACTGTTATTTACAACATGCACGATGCTTCCATAATAGATACACAGTAAACATAATGAAATAAACACAATTATCAATTCCATAATTTGCTACGGTCTCGATCGGAGTAGTGAAACAGGCAGTAGTCTCCAACTTGCAATTAACATCATGCTATAAGAACACAGTGATCGAAGGTATAACGAGAAGAGACATCCCTTGAATGTATATTATCACTCATTCCCAATCACAACTTTTCAGCCAATTTAATCAAAAAAAGACAAGATAAGTACTCAATGCAACTATCATAACCACTCCACTTTACAACTAAAAGGATGCCCGACAGTGGTAAGAATAATTGGGTTTTTTTTTTCTTAAATCGGGCTCTTCCACAACAAATATAAAGAGGTAATCAATAGTTTGCTCAGTCATCAAAAGCGTAGATAAATGGAGGTCCTCAAAACATATCAACCATAGGCAAAGACCCTTCGATACAAGCATAGTAGCAACCACAGGGTATCTTATAACTTCCCGGTCTAGGCAATGGCGCAACATTTAGCCATAGAGGAAATAACGATGGGTAGGGTAGAAACAACATGCACATATTGCGTCTTGCATTTGCAGAGGAGAAACAAATGTCCAGTGGATAGTGACAGTTACCCAGGACACAGAGAGGTATAACCTTTGTCTATTTATTAAGAGCCAAATCGTTCGATAACAATGCCAGTGGGAATGCATAACATGAGCCATAACTTATATCACCCAATCAACCAAAAAGAATATATCTTGGCATAATGGCCACCCTAAGACCGACTTCTGAGATACTTTGATTCCAAGACCATGTGAATATGCCCACGATCATGACTCTGGAAAAACACAGCAACCAAATGGTAGTCCGAGAAACATACACAGCAACCAAACGGCAGTTTGAATACGACTGGATAGGGTATCCTCATAACTCTGAGGAAGCAACCAGCAAGAATGCACAAAGTGAAACCCTCCACCAAAACATAGAGCGATAATACCCATATTCAATCAAAATCCATAGAGACCCATCACGATTTTCACCAACAGAACAACCACCAAATGCCCAACTCAACCAAACCAATTATTTTACTTGCAAATCAAACAACCACACAGTCATTCTAGAGAGAAAAATCACGCATTTACACAATTTAAATTCTCAGGAAAACACAAACCCAAGCATTATTGAGCCATTATTCATTCATACACAAAGTGCAATTCATGGATGCGTGAAAAAGAACCATACCTACAACCGATAGCTTAAAAGGGGCGGCATGGTCGTGCGTTTTCTTCCCAAGCTTGAATTTCAGAGCTTAACCACAGCAGATAAAAATGCAACAATAACCATTCTAGGGTGACAGTCTGATGGGGGAAGTATGGAGTGACGTGCATTTATTGCATGTCACTTCCATCTCCTCATCTATTCAATTCTGAAGTACACGACAGCCAACACTCACTAATGCATTAAAACCATCTAATCAATTTCCATAATATTGAAACCTGTGACCATATTCCTTGCCAAATGCACCACACAAACATTCATGCTAACCCTTGTCAAGTTTCCATACCATACCATATGCCTTGCCATATCATATGCGCTCACCATAACTCAAATGCAAATCGCATAACCATTTAATAGTTAGGACTAACACTAACATGTTTACATTTTTAATTGCACATAACTTCTAACATAGCATAAACATAGGCGCTTTCCTTTAGGATTTTTTCCATAAGTTTCTTCCCTTTTCTTATGTTTATGTCGTTACTAACATATTTCTTCTGCATGTGTAACCAAGTAATAAATCATGGTGACATGATTAAACGTAGCAACTGTAAATATATGCCAATCATAACATAGAACTAGAGCTTTGAATAACAGAGCATCCCATAAAAAGCATCATCCACCTATCACTATGTCAAAAATAAAACCATGACTGCATCGTCAGCCATATAAGACCCTGTAAGCAGCATCGAAACATCAACATCATATGTGTGACATGACTATCTTCGAGCCTCCAGTCTACAAGGGGGTCCCACCTACTAGTATTATATTATTAGCATAGTTTAAATAATAGGGATTTAGCAATACTTTGCGGGCGAAATTCATCGTTGTGATTTTAATCGTCAAAAAGGAGGTTGTTGATTTCATTTCTAGATGCCTTGAATGTCAAAAGATCAAGGTTGAGCACATACATCCAGCTGGTTTGTTACATCATTTTCACTTCCATGAGTGGAAGTGGGAAGTTGTGACCATGAATTTGATTACTAATCTACCTAGGACTGCTAAGAAACATGATTCTATCATGGTAGTGGTGGACAAGCTTACTAAAGCTACCCATTTTATTCCAGTGAAGTCAGTGCACAAGGTAGCCAACATTGCTGAAATATACATGTCAGAAATTGTTAAGCTGCATGGTGTACCTAAGACAATTGTGTCTAACAGAGATTCCAAATTCACCTCAAACTTTTGGAAAGGGTTATTCAAAGGATTTGGGACAAATATGAACTTTAGCACAACCTATCACCCTGAGACAGATGGACAAACAAAGAGAGTAAATAGGATGATTGAAGATATGCTCAGGATGTATGTGATCGAAAAACCATCAGAATGGGAAGACTACCTTCACTTGGTAGAGTTTTCTTACAACAATGGGTATCAAGCATCTTTAAAGATGATCCCATTTGAGGCACTTTATGGTAGAAAGTGGAAAACGCCAGTTAGTTGAGACAATCCAACAGACTGTGCAGTGGTTGGACCAGATCTGCTTAGGGAAATGGAAGAGAAGATGGTGAAAATAAGGCATAACTTAAAGGCTACCCAAAACATGCAAAAAATTTGTGCAAATAAAGGCAAAACCCATAGACATTTTAAAGTGGGCGACCATGTGTTCCTGAAAGTAAAATCCATACATAGTTCCCTAAAGTTGGTGGATTGTTCTAAGTTGGCAGCATGTTAATGTGGACCATTTGAAATCCTAGAGAGGATTGGTATTGTCGCATATATGCTTGAATTTCCTGTATCATTGTGTATTCATAATGTTTTCCACGTATCATTTCTTAAAAAGTACATGCTTGATGCTAATCATATTATTAATTGGAATGTGATTTAGGTGGAGCCAGAAGGCAATTTTTGAGTGTGACCGGTTTTCATATTGGATCGGAAAATCAAAAAACTCTGGAATAGAGCCATGGAGCTGGTAAAGGTCCAATGGACCTGGTACGGTCCTGATGATGCAACTTAGGAGCGTGAGGATGTTATGCAGGCAGAGTATCTGCATCTTTTTAAGATTTTTGAAATTTTGTATGTACATGTGTATAGAATGCACCGAGGACAATGTGTAAATAAGGGGGAGGTGAATGTAATGTCCCTAATCCAAACCCTTTGTAATTTTATATATATCCTAATGAGTTGTTTGTACCAATTGTAAATTTAAATGTGCATATAGGTTGATGAGCCATTGGCACCAAGTTTTGGTTTTGCGCGTGTTAGCACTCTGTAAATATGTCTGGTTGGAAGACAGGCGACAAAGGTAATTGTTTCAACCAACTTTAGGTTGGATTCTGACCTTTCCAACCAGAGAGGGCTCTCTCGAGCATATAACTATTTGGGATATTAAAAAGATTTGGCAATGTGTGTATAGAGGTCAGATTCTTCCATGGCGTAAATTTAAAGGTGGTACAACAAAACAGAAGAGCAGGGCCATTGGGAAATGGGGTATGTTCCTGAAAAAGTATGAAGAGTTATAAGCTATGTATTTTCAGACGGAACAAAGGAAAAATAGGTATATATCTTCCCGAATTTAAAGGTGGTAGGACAAAATAGAAGACTAGGGCCATTGGGCAATGGGGTATGTTCCTGAAAAAGTATGAAGAGTTATAGGCTATGGATTTTCAGAGGGAACAGAGGAAAAATAGGTATATATCTTCTCGAATTTCTTCGCGAGGGGGAAGAAAAGAGGATCGATGATGGTTATCATCCCGAGGTAGCTTGTCAATGTTCATCATTTCCGTAATAGATTCATCAGAGGGAAAAATTGGGGAAATTCAGTCGATTGCAGACGACAAGGAATTTAACCATGATGGCATCGAGGAACTCTCAGGTGCCAAGAGATGTTGGTCATCCGTGGAGGAGAGGTGGATTGAATAGCAACGTATGATGTTTTGGTTGGACTAAGTGGCATGGTGTCACCTAGTGCATCAAATTCCAAGGGACTAGGTACAATCCAAGGGTCAGATGATTCTAAAGATTGAAAAGTCGCAGTCAAAATCATATCGACGGTGGCAATATGATCTGTAGTTGGTGGAAGTGGTGTAGGGAAGGTACCCATAAGGCTAGAATATTTCAGCAAGCCAACACCAACGCTTTCATATGTGATCTTGTGATCTCCCAAGAATGGAATATTGTTGGTAGTGGGAGCGCGAGCGTCGGGTGTACAGAAATCTAACTGATCGACAATGACAATTTTGCCCTGATGATCTGGATTATTTTCGGCACGAAATGCGAGCGGAGATATAATAAAGAAATGAATAGAGATATCACAAATATTCAATAATATAACATAAATGTATCAAATATGAAACCATAAACACATATATACAGTAATACACAATTTCTATTAATGAAAGAAATGCACAGAGACTGTAAAAATACAGAGTGAAAGACTCGCTAGAATGGTGGCAGCTTATCTCTAAGAAGAGATGTGACGGATACTCGCATTCACAAGAAGATGATTACAATGAGGCTCTGAAGGCATTTTTACAATAAACAGGAATACCAAAAGTCCTAGACATCCAAAAACCTAACCCTAGGAGATGAAGCACCAAAAGTCATGTGGGCCTCGTTTGGGTAAGTGAGTACATCAACTTCCCAAGGTCGTAACTTCTGCATACGATCTCCATTTTAGGCGTGTGATAGCTCGTTGGAAAGGTATTTTTGAGGAGACTCATTTTGTGGGCTCAATCATGCCTTCAACTATAATTGAGAACTTCGATCTCGAAAAACCTTCATTTGGGCCCTCAAAATGTCCCAGAAGTTAAAAACTGCTAAAAATAGTAAATTGCCAAAATTGCCAGAANGCGTTGAGTTCCTGAGGGAGAGACAAAAGCGTTTGTTGAATCTGCATCTTGGTGAGCTCCTTGCCTTGCTGGAGACGTCGCGTTGCTCAGTTTGTGGAAGTTTGTCACGAACCTGTTGAGGTTGAGGCCATTCAACAAGTCGGGCCACATGAGAGGACGATGTGCAGAAGGAATCTTTACGCTTTGCTGCAACCTTGTTGACTTGCTTCTGTTTGATAGAAGGTGCTTGGGGCGAGGTTGTAGTGGTTGCAGTGTCCTTCTGGTCTCCTTTTGAACAGATTGTGAAGAAGCTAGATTTTGTAGTATGAGATACTACCTTGCGGCACTTTTTAGGTGGAACAGTAGTTGTAACTAGATCTGGTATTCTGTAGAGATGACCCCCTAGAGAAACAATGACACTGCGGGGTCGAGAATCATAAACATCATGGCGCTTCCACATATATGGTTGGCCCAAGAGAACATCACAAACATCCAGTAGGGAAACATCACATAATTCCTCATCCTTGAAGGGTTGGATTTCATATGAAAATCGACATTGTTGGCTGACACGAAGATATTGTCCTTGGCGAAGCCACCCGATGTTGTATGGTTGTGGGTGAGGTGTTTTTGACAGTCCCAAGTGTTTGACGACCTCTGCTGAGATGAGGTTCTTCTAGCTTCCGCTATCAACAATAAAATGCAGCGGGGTCCCCTTCACCCACATCTGTGAATGAAAAAGACACTCCCCCTCTTTAGGATCTGTTGGTTCTTTTCGTTGAATTGTTGCAGTCGCGACAATAGCAGTGGGGTCCGCGTCAATGATCTGTCCTTTACCATTATTTTCAGAATCGGATTCCGAATTAGGGTTCGGATCTTTGTCTTTGATCTCATCCACCAATGATTGTTTTGAGCAACATTCATTGGTGTTGTGCCAGGGGCTTTTGTGGAACTCGCACCATTTTCCAGTGTCCTTCTTTGTCTTCCCCTGACCCTTCTTTTCCTATGTCTTGGACTGGTTTTTGGGAGACTCTTTGTTAGGGTTTTCTTTGTCATACTTTGGTTGTTGCGGATTTGGATACCCAAAATCCCATTTGTTCTGGTGCTTAAATTTATGATCGATTTTAATCATTTCTTTGGCTATCATTGAGAAACTCGATCTCAAAAAACCTTCATTTGGGCCCTTAAAATGGCCCCGGAAGTTAAAAACTGCTAAAAATAGTAAATTGCCAAAATTTCCAGAAAACTGTTTTGAGGCAGTCGAAAAAGGTGGGTGGCCACCGATATCCACCTGGATCACCTGATGAGGGAATTGTACGCATCGAAACACCGACGAGGCAACGACATTCATATCATAAAACCAACTTCTTCCAAGTAATAAGTTGTAATCAAGGGGAGCATCGACCACCTCGACATCAACAGTGATGGTTTTGCCACCCAACTGAATGGACATGGACTGTAAAATCCCATGGGGATGAAAACCTCACCCATCGAATCCATGTAACATCATTGGGGATTTGTTAAGTGCAAGTGATTTTAAAATTTTCCAACATGCTAAATACATGACACAAGTAGAGGCTCCCTCATCCAAGATGGCTCGGTGAATTTGTTAATTGTGAACAACAACATCAATTTGGAAAGCAAGTTGGTGGGAGAGTCTAGATGTATAATCATCCAATTTAAACATGATATTGTTGGACAAATCAGGATCAATAGCACCAATAGCATCCAAGAGCGTTCTACATTGACTGGGGCAGTGTTGTAGAACTTCTAACACAGACATAGCACACGGTGCTTGAGCCAAATCTTCAACAATGTTGTAGTTCTGGGCGGCATGTGAACTTGAATTAAAGGTATATTTATGGATAATGCTCTTAGGAGGGCGTAATATAGAGTCGAACCTAGGTTTCTCAATCTGAAGTGGTACGGACGAAGGATTAACTGATGGAGTACTAACAGAGGATGGTGATGGTTTCGTTAAAGTATCGGTACCGTTAGTGACTTTTCCTTTGTCAGGTTTAACCGGCATGTCGTATGTCTTAGAGTGAGTGGTAAAATTAATCCCATTAAATATATAAATATGGGCACTTGTCGAGGCCTCATCATGAGGATGGCTAGAACTGCCCTCAGGAGAGGGGGTTTGAGCAACCATGGATTGTTGTTGTGGAAAAGGTTGAGTAAGCACAGCGGGTTGTGAATTTCCCTGGAAAATTTTGGCCACTTCTTCGCGATGTGGACAGTCTCGAGTGTAGTGATCGTCACCACAAATGATACATGGGAATTTCAGTTTCCGATGTGGTTGCCTTTCGGTAGCAGATGTTTGAGTTTGATTTTTTGGTTGTTCATTGTTGTTAGTATTTTTTAATTTATTTTTTGCTTTCTTTTTACCTCCGAATTGTTGTTAAGGGGCAGATTGAACTGCATTCACCTCAGAGACCTGAGTTTGGGGGGCAGTAGAGGAGAGTGCAGTTGACTGGGAAGTAGATTGAGTTTTGACGAAACTGATAACACCATCCGCGTAAGATGAGGATGACGACTTGGATGGATCGGCATTAGCTCGAGAAACATTCGGAAGCAACTCATACAAAGTACCAGAGTGTCAATAAACCAAATCTAAGTATTGAGCCCGAGCAATGGTTTCTTCCTCAGTGACTACGCCACCCATAGCGACATCACGAGCGATAGGGGGTAAAAGTGATTTAGTAAACCACTCCGCCAATAATTGGTCAGGAATGATTGCTTTGGTCTTCCTTCGTCATCGTCTCCACTCATGAATATGGTCAGAGATATGCACGGAGTCAGTTTGATGAAGGGAGGTCAAGAGTTCAGTACCCATCTCATAGTGAATAGGTAGTTGAAAGTGCATGAGGAAAGACATGGAAAGGGAGTTGAAATCATGAAAAGAAGCACATGGTAGTTCAATATACCTATTTTTTGCAGAGCCCGTAAGTGTTCGCTGGAAAAGATGCAAACGTATAGAATCATCCATGAGGGAGTTTGACGAACACCACAAATGGAAAGTCATCACATGGTTATTTGGATCTTCTCCAGGTTTTCCTTCAAATTTCGGAATATCAGAAGGAAGTTTGGCTGGAATAACTGGCCAAACCAGTGAATGAAAAATAGGATCATTGGTTAACTGAGACAAGTCTGGGAGATCCAGAGTCGCAAGGAAAGGTAATTGTCGGTTAACTTGAAGATGATACTGGTGTGGCATAGGAACACCAGTAGGACCATAAAATGGGTTAGGTGGATAATTGTAACCAGTAGGTCCTCCTACATACGGTTGTTGTTGACCAGGATAAACAAGATTTGATGATGGCTAAGAAACATTTGCATAACCCGGTGGGTTATGAGCATTATAACCCGAGTGATTTGCTTGCCCATAAGGAGGATAAATATGTTTCCCTTGAGGAGGGTAAGAAGTAGATCCCGAAGGTGGATACACATTAGGAGGAGGATAAACATTAGACCCTAGGGAAGGATAAGGTTGTTGTCCTTGAGGACTCCAGGTGGTGTTTGGGATGCCGCCCGAATAAGGTTGTCCATAAGATGGTTCGGAAGGAACAAGATTTGATACTCCTCCTTGTGGGTTATGATATGAGTGCCCCCCAACATGGGGTTGGGTAAATGTGCCTCTCGAAGATACTCCCAAAGATTGTGAAGGGTTTCCAGCAAACGAAGGTTTCCCCCTTGCCAGCGGTGGATTAACGACCAGGGTATGACTGGCAAAGGGAGGTTTCCCTCTAGGAAGAACATGAAAAGGGAGTTGTCCCCTGGGATGGGTAGGCCCGCCATAAGATGGTGGTATTCCAGGAGGGATAGGTCTGCTAGATGGTGGTTTCCCTCCAGTCGGTTGTATTTGGCTAGGAAGGGTCTGCGTTCTATGGTGCAAAGATGTCCCAGCAAGATTGTGCGGAACATGTGGAGCTGTAGAGTGAAAGTTTGTAAAAGTGGGGGTAGGGATCGAAGTGCCTTAGGAATGAGTAGAGGTGATGATTCCATCATTAGGATGGACTTGTGATGACGTAATAGTAGGGTTAATGACCTGATTGATGGGGTGATTCATAGTTTGACCGGATGGTCCCGTTTCAACAGGAGGGTCATGAGGATGAAAGGGTTGTCGAATGGATTCAAAATGCTCATAGAAATCACGTCCTGATGAAGTCCACCATACAGAACGAGAAGGTGTGGGATTTGTATCTACTGCAGTGGTAGGATGAATAGGAGTCCTAGACTCATCACCAAATATTGGTTTTGTGGATCTCATATATGTTTCGGTAAATGCTCTCTCAGGTAACTGTGGGACCTCTTCGTCTATGACGTTCCCAAAGGAGTCTAAACGAAGTAAAAGTGGTTCGAGAGGGGTTGTCGACACAAATGTAGTGCGAGGAGTGGCATTCTCAATTGTAATCAAAGCGCCTTTTGGATTGTCTAATGGAGGAGTAACAACACTCGCAACGTTAGATTGATTTTCTACCTCTCCACGGTAGTTGTCTTCTGGAGGGTTAGGAGGTAAGGGTCGGTAGCCTTCCGGAGGTAGCCCTTGCATCCTACGCGATCGACAAAGGCCTTTATCATCTACAGGCTCAATTTTGGAGAATAACAGTACATGTTGAAAATCTAGGGCCAACTAAAGTAAAAAAACAACATACGCTAATAAAATCTAGGAATCAAAACCAAGCAAACAAAACTTCTCTCGATGATCGTACTAGTTGGTGATGAAATCCAACGTCGCGTGATCAAGTCAAGAAGGGGCTAGGATATGGTGGAACAGTTACAATGGAAACCTGCTTAACAGACTTTCACCTTGGTGCAAGCTTCCACGTAGTAATTGTGGATTTACCCTCCAAGGAGCTCGAGTGATTTTGACCAATGTCTGTTCCAAGTACAGTGAGACTTCCCTTCACTGTCACCTCGTGTAAGTACCTAAATATTATGGAAACTAAGGACACCAACTCGCAGTCAGCCCCTGGGTGGGTACAGTTGACAGTATGATCCGAACGTATGGACAGGATAATAAGTCCAAAATCAACTCGAGAGGCTCCCACACATAATCGTGGGTATACCCTCAAGTGACCCCCAATATACGATCCGACCACTACAAACAGTTGAACCACGGAGGGATAATCTCTGTAATTCTCTTAAATGTGACCTTGTGCGTAACCCCTGTGTGAGAGGGGGATCCCAGAAAGCCTATACGACAAATGGATTTGCTCTCCCTATCGCAAGATGCTAATGTTTGTTTTGAAAAACTTTGGAGAGTTGTACTCGTAGCCTAATCCAAAGTACTAGTCCTAGTCTAATGTTGGTGGAAGATTCTAAAAAAAAAATGTTCTAGATAAATTTTAATTGGCGATAATTTTTACAGTTGTTCTTTACTCAAAGGGTGTATGACAATGAAATTGATGGTATTATGACTCAATTCCCAAAAAATGCATAGGAAAATGATGAGCAGTCTTGTCTTTCAATGAATGCCTATTTAATGGAAAGAGAAAGAGTTGTTTTCACTATCAAACACTAAGATGAAACATCCTCATACAATTGTTTCTCAATCAAATCCAATGTAATGCTAAAAAAAATCAGAAATGCCTTCTAATATCCAAACCAATCACTAAAATATGTCCTTTTGCTTATATGTGAATGATAATCAGATGTAAAACTTCTAATGTCAATCAGACTTCAGGATTAAACAATCAGAAGCAAATCTCACACTAACAAAAATACACTCTCGTCATGAATAAATAAGAAAGACAAAGATAACCAGATTTGCAAACAAGAATCAAAAACCTCAAACAAAAGACAAATGTTGGAAAACTGACCTCAAAGATCAAATGGAAAGGTTCACATACCTTTAGATTTCCTCACAAAATCTTTCACTCGGACAGATAAATGAGGAGAAAATAGCAAGTTAACTCTAGGTCAGCAAAGACAAAGAGTGACTTCAAGGCAAAGAAAGAAAATGTCAAGTTTCCAAACACAAGAGATCAATTCTTAGACAACGAAGTGTTGAAGGCCAATACCAAGATGAACTGAGAGGGTGAAACTCCTAAGTCAAAGACAAAATGAAGAAACAACTTTAGAAGATGAAAAATTTGGAGAACTTCTCACAGAAAGGGGGTAGCTCTCTGGTGTAAGGGGCACCAGAGCGTTCCAACGCTCTGTGTGAGGCTAATAGGGAGTGTTGGCGCTCTCACAGCAACAGAGGGGGAGCACTCTGCCCTCAAAACTCAGAAAAAAGCTCAGAAAAATGAATTTCCAAACAAACTCAGTCAATCAGGGTGAATAAGATGAAAGAAAAAGGCAATCAATCAGATCTAAGAATCAAAAAGACAGTATGGAGAAGGTCAAATGACTGGGAAAAGGGCCAAAACAAGATCTAGGAAAGGAAACAAAAATTAGAGCTCCTCCCCAGTGAAGTCGCCAATTTCTGTTACAGGTGAATCCTCCTGCGGACAAGCGGATTCCCTCTTGGTCTCTAGACTCCTAAGGACAAGACAGAAAAGTTATTAACATGGACACTAACATTCTTTTAGGTCTAATCAAGCTAATATATGAAAGAGAAGAAGAAATATATGTACCTTATTAACGACGTTTTTCCTTGCAAAGTCCAGGCTGAGCTTTGATCCTGAGCTCCCTGATAGGTCCTGTAGAACAAACAAAGATACAATGGACTTCCTATTCTACTGATATTAGCTCAAATATACGTCTATTTATTGAAGACAAATTCATGTGGAACAAACATAAATTTGAAAGAAACGGGCCAAGCATTGATATATTGATAAGAACAAGTAAAAGTACTTACAATCATTTGATGAAGGTGTGGCAGCTTCTTCTAGTTCTCCTTGTCCAACCCCTTTGCTCAAGTAATCTACACTGATTGCTTTGATGACATCTCACTTATGAGATCATAAGTTTAGTGTAATTCTCAATCTCCACATCTTTTCTGTTAATACCACTTATAGGATCATAAGTTTGGCATCCATCTCTAGTCTGTCTTTCACCATGAGCAGGCCTCCTTATATAACCCTTGAGAGGCCCAACCACTTGAGAGATCTTTGGGATAAGTTGAGGATTCTTCTCCTTCAGTTGAGGATCTTCCCTAAGATCATTCCTTAACCTTCTATTTGAATCCAACCACCTTTAGAAATTGAGGGGATTCATCCCTATTTTAGCTCAACAAACCAAAAATTCGCTCAAGAAAAGGTAGCGCTCCCCCAAAAGGGTACACAGAGTGTTTGAACACTCCCCCAAAGAGTCTCAGGGAGTGTTGGCACTCCCTGACAGTGGGTAGGGGATTTTTTCCCTCCAAAATCCATTTTTGAGTGGTTTTTCTAGTGGCAAAAGGCTTGTACTCCTTGTCAACTGATTTCTCTTCTTCAAAACTAGTCTTTGAGGTGTCTTAAGTGTCCTTATGATGTCATTAGAGGCACGACATAGGCAATATGGAAGTATGATGTTTGTGACACTTGCGACACTTGTGGTCAATATGCGACACTCGTGGACAAGATGCAACACTCGCGGACAAGATGCGACACTTACAACACTTGTAATGAAGACACTTGCGACACTATTGAAGTGAGTAATTTTGATGTGTAACAACATGTGACCCTTGGATTTGACACATTCAATGATATTTTGGCATGTGACATCAGGGTGTGATTGAGCGGTTTAGAGCTCACCTGCTTTTCCCCCCGATATGCATTTGATGGTGCCACATGCCCTCTAGATGAAACCATCGTATTCTTATTGGCCCACTTTCAAAAAATTAACCCATGCGTTAGTTCTCGGCCCGATATGCTCCCTGACCATCAATTTGTGGTGTCCGTAATCTATGACCCGTCGGGTCCCATCAATTTCACACTCCCACTAGATTTAGCCCCGTCCGCTATATGTGGCCCTGTTCGCTAGTCTACCGCTCCTCTATACCTATTTAGCCTCCTACTAAGTCCCGAGATTTGGACTTTGTTGTGTCCCTTTCGTCACCTAAATGAGAAAAATAAGGACGCTTACAAGTCCAGTTGGGTTAGTTGGACAAGACAGCAGTGAATGCAAGAGTTAGAAACATCAAGTATAAGAAATAAACAAAGAACTAAACTAATAACAATAAAAGAAACTAAACTAGAGTGCATAAGGGAAATAGAACAAAAATTAAAAAACATGCATGCCACCAATGGATAAGTTGTATTAGTGGGAAAAAACCAAAGAGAAAGGGAGACTTGTGGGTCCCCTCTTCCTCCAAGGGAGGGCTCTTGAACCCCCAATGATTGAGATCTTCTTACAAGTAACAAACTAAAAGGAAATGGTGAAGAAATCCAGAGCCCATCCACTCAAGAGGATATGTGAATGGCTAAATGAAATGGTGATTATATGCTCTTGATGAGAAAAGAGGATTCTCCAAGAGAATATAGGCAGCATAACAATAGAAATGAATTCCGTGCAAATATAGTGCACCCATGGCCTCTTTTTATAACAAAGCTTTGAGGCATTATTCAACCAGTCTTTAGTGTGAACAAGGGGCTCTTTAGGGCACCCTTAGGTCTTTGACCAGCCCCCCACTCGGATTCAGCTCGGATTTGGGTGTCAAATCGACTTGGGAGATGAACCAGAAGTGGGTGGAAGGCCGACCAAAATCATAAATGCATTGTTCTAAGGTGTGTGCGGCTTTTTGCGTCCACAGTCACGCATCGGGCACATATGCGCTTTTTCGACGTTATTCGACTGTCGAACGTGTGCGCGTTGCCTTTGTATCCTTAGTGCATGCTGATTTTTTAACCAGTTGTATAGTTTTGTCCCCTTTGGAAATGCATTTTATGGGCCATTGATGAACTAATGGGTGTTTGACGATGTTGGATTCCTGTAACCATTTCCGGATGAAATTCCAGTGATAACAGATGCCCCCTAATGTATGAGGTTAGGAAAATACGTATAGCATAAATACATCAATGTTTCTTCTACTGAGATTACCTGTGTAAGAAAGAGTGTTGAGGGGGATTTCAAGAGAGACTCATTGGAGGGAGAGGGGAGCCTATAGGACCCAAACCTTTCGCAAGGTGTGGAAAAATAAAACTTTGTACAAATGAGGCGGGCATGCCCCATGCTCGTATCATGTAACTCAAAAATGTGTAATATAGTAATTGAAGCTATGTGTTGGTGTAGATGACTATAGTGCCCTCGAGGGCATGTTGATAATAGCAGAGGACAATTATGATGGTGAACAAGCTCTAAAAAGAGGTGAGGACACCTGTAAGA
>SNQJ01S0113147.1:43191-65186 GCA_010110895.2 Picea sitchensis
TTGCCTGCACATTTATTCAACGCCCTCCTGGCGGAGTCTCTTCCCTACAGAACGTTCGGTAGTTCTAGGTTCCTATGCATATTTTGCACCTGCTGAATGCCCTCCTGGCAGAGCCCTCAGAATCCTCAATAATTCTGGTATTCCCTTAAGAACTCACAACAGAGTTCTTTCTCTCCGTACACCACTGTATACGCGCTCAATGCCCTCTTGGCAGAGCCTCTCACAAAATCCTCAGTGATTCCGTTAGCACTGTGTCTCAGCTACACAGCCTTGCCTCTTGAGGTGTTCAGTAACCCCAAAAGTTTTTCTTCTGTATGAGTTGTTGTCTTCAAGGCTTGTGCCCTCAACACGTCTTTGTCTGACTCCTTCGAGTTCAGAAGTGCCACCTCTGTGCACTGGGATTCAGAGTCTCAACACTCTATCACACCCTCCTGGCATGAACCCTCAAAGACCTCTGAAACCTGAAATCAAACCAACTCCCTGCAAATACATGATAACGATACACAATTGCAGCATATAATGAACACACACATACAGACATGCATATAATGACAGACTGGTGCAGGAAAAACTGCTCTGTATTAATAATGGCAAATGCCGGTATATTTTACAAGGTGTTCCCGAGCTCTCCCTCGGCTCTTCTTCTCTACATGCATTCTTTTTTTTTTCCAAAATGAGATCTCTCTATCTCTTTTACCTGAGGTGCTCTTAGCGTTTCCCTCCAGGATTTACCTACTCTAATTAATTACAATGAATGGGGTTGTCTAGTCCAGAATCGAACCTAGATCTCAGCCAATCTATAATAAAGGCCGATCCTATCTAATGCCTGCGCAAAGGCATGGCATTCATGGCTCAACAGCCTAAGCACATTAAATTACATTCAATACAAATTCAAAATGAGGCTGCGCCTCCCTTTCAGACCTGCACGAGTGCACGCTGATGTGGCTGATTGGCTGGCATGGAGAGATGCTCCTGCATCAATCTGCCCGCAGGAAGAAGGACAAAACAAAGAAGTGAAACACATAAATTTCCCATTTTGTAAACAAACAATTCTAGAACGATTGAGATTCTAGCGTTTACAAGTTTGTATAAATATGCAATTTGAAGTGAGAATAGAGGTCAGAACTTTCTTGGTCGATTGTAATAGAGACTTTCTCCCTTTTTAAAATTAATACAAAGCAATCCGAGGATTCCTGATTCTGTGAAGACTGAGTTATGAGTTTTGTTTTCTATGTTATCTTATATTAAGTTTCATTTCACATATATATTTCTGATGAATGCTTAGCTACAATTTAGTGAAACTTCTACTGTGGTGACCAACTTTAGTCATCTAATCGCTTGCAGTTTTTCCTCTGTATCGGCTATCAACAGGTACAAGACCTGTGAACTTTTTAGATCTCTATATTTTATGCTTTGTCAGATTACTTCTTACCTTTTTCTTCTTCTGTTTATAGGGCAAGATTCTCCCTTGATAGGAGACTCGCATTGTCGACTGCTTAATGTTTTCTCACATTTCATACATGATTCTTTAGAAAGTTAACTCAGTTACAGGAGAAGGCCTTTGGTTTGTGTTCTATCTTTAACATCATATTTCGAAAGTTCTCTTTTATACAGTTAAAGAAAAAATTGACGTGGCATTTTAAACCTCGAACTTTCTTTTCATTTTCTATTCCTCCATGACTGTTCTCTTTGCAAGACAACCCAACATCGAACCCGACCTATCAGATCAAACCAACATTGTTTTGAACCTATTTGACACCATACTTAAAATCGTCGTCACCCGGGTTGAACTCGAATGTTCATGGGCCGCAATTGAACGAGATATAAGCATCCAGGAACATTTGGAAGCAAGACATAGGAAACTTAGAAATCAGCCTTAGCTTCCTTTTTCCCAATGGTTGTTTTGTCCCTTTTTTATTTTTTACTCACTTTCGGAGGCCTAGACCCTATACTTTTTATCCTTAAGTACAAACTCTGGAACAACAGTAACCATTGGATTCCTAGTACAACATCAACACCACCCATGGGTATAGCAACCATTGGACTATTCATTACATATTCCCCAATAGTAAGATTGATCTTATTTCATTTTCCTGAGCAATTGATAGTTCCTCCATCTGCAATCATTACTTGAAACTCTGGTGCTGGATATACAAAGCAATTGAGATCTTTGGCTAATTTATAGTGAATGAAATTACGAGTACTTCCATAATCAATTAGCACTATTACCTTTTTCTTTTTGATATATCCTTCAATCTTGAGGGTTTGATGAGTGCTAATTCCAACCAATGCATTACACGATATCGTGGGAGACAACTCTTCAGACGCAAATGATTCTATGTTTTCATCTTGAGATGGTTCTTTTTCATGTTCTTGTTCTTCTTCCTCTTCAGAATCTATGTAGAATAATTTTTTCTCACCACACTTATGTCCCTTATTGTACTTGCTATCACAATTAAATCATAAACCTTTTTCTTTTCTTTCCTCCAATTGTTGAGGTGTCAACCTTGTAGGTTGAGGTGTTTTAGAAGAAGGAGCATTATTCTCTCTATAGATGTTAGGATTGGTCCTTCTAGTAGCCATAGCCATATTTTTACTTTCAATATTTCTTGCCACCCTAAATGCATTCTCCAATGATTTGGGTTCCCAAAGGTGAACCTCATGTTGAATGTTATCTCTTAAATTTCCTATGAATACATCAATAAAGTGCTCATCTGGAATATCTGTTACCTTTATATTCAGTCTTTAGAAGTTCTCAATGTGCTTTGTAACTGAACCCTTTTGCTTGAGATTTATCAATTGGCTAAAGAAGGTATTGCTCCTTGTATCCTCATAGTGTGCTACCATTTCTTCCATGAAAATTATCCAAGTGACGAGTGATTTACGAGAACAAATCCATCTATACCATACAAATTGATTGGGTTCTAAATATAAAGAATAAATTCGTACCTTTTGTGTATGTGGAACATTATGTAGATCAAAGAATTGCTCTATCTGAAGTATCCATGTGATAGGGTCCTTGCCATCAAACTTTTGCATATTGATCTTAGGAACATGATTGGTGTTCAACCCAAAGTTAGAGTTTCTCCATTCTTGATTCACCTTCCTTGTGTCCTCATCATGAATTTCATGGGATACATTTTCACTTTCAGGTGTCCTCTCTATTACAAAATTTTCCAATCCTTCCATGATCTCCTCTTTTAAACCATCCATTTTAGTATTTATTGCCTCCAACTTAGCTTCCATCTCTTGTAGTTGATCTTTTGTTACTGTCTTCTTTTGTAAATCATTTATGGCCCTACGCATTTATTCACCTTCATCAAGAGTCCAATTAGGATATTCAAGAGGCTTATTTGGTGTAGAAGTTCCCTTTTTGGGTGGCATGTTGGCCAAGTATCACTTTTGAACCTTGATTTTGAGGTGGTTCTGCTAGGCAATATTTCTTCTACTGTATCTCCAAAGTTTTGGCCCTTTTGGGTATGAAACTTTATTTTTTGTAGTTCTCTGATATTTCTTCTCTGCAATGCCACAAGTATGATCAAAATTGGATGTTCCAAGGGGAATTTATGGTAACTTCCCCACAACTTGCTGATTTTTGGCCTTTCCAGGAGATCTCACTTGTATAGCGTGCCCCACATAAAATAAATGATATAAAATTCTAAAACTCGTACCAAAAATACTAAAGACTGTCCACTATCCAATGGAACTAGTCTCACTCAATTTGGATACTATAGGAAGAAGTTATGATTGTTTTACCTGGAACACCTTCTTGAGACTAGTCAATAGGACTAGTCAGATACCCTATCTTCCACAGGGTGTATCTACAAATTTGAGATGAACCAGAAGTTGAATGTTTTACCATAGATGCCTTACTAATTTTTGTGAATAGACTCTAGATTTCAGGGTTTGCAACGTTACAAAAAAGGTTTTATAGGTAAAAGTCCGCAATGACTCAGTTCCGGATGATTCCAGAACCCTATCTTGCACAGGCTATATCTCCAAAATTATAAGGCCTCAGGAGATTAAATTTTAAACCAACGTACCTTGATCCGTCTACTAAATATCCACCAAGACGTTCCTTATGAAACATTGTAGAAAAAATTTATAGTGAAAATTACAAGGTGTCTCAGATGCAACAGCAAAACCCCAAGACCTTGAGCTCTGATACCATATGGTAGGATCCAAATATCAATATAGAATAGAAAAAACCTTAGAATAAGTACTCAACGCCTTTGAAAAAGAGAGAAACTCAGATAATAAGCCTCTTTGAGGGGGCAACCTCCTTATGCCCACATAAATGTACAATTACAAGATGATTCAAAATGAAAATGTCTCCTTGATATATATAGGAGACTATGAGGTATACTTACAACTAATGGAATAAAGCTGACATAAATAAAATAACATTACTAATATAATATTCCCTAATTAAGGGGTAATGGGACACTATTTAGGGCTTAATAGAATGGATTCAAACCAAAGACTTACAATAAGCCCCTACAAAAAGAAGAATCCACAAAAATAGTGAAAAAACATAATCTAGATGTGATTGATAGAAGTCATGTTCTCAATCCATCCCTATGATGAGAAAAAAGAGAAGAAAACAAATAAAAATCCTAGATGAAAACCTCCCAGAGGCATCTAGGACAGATTTGAGGGTGAAAACCTCCACTGGAGGAAGTCTCATATCTGAATAATAAATGAAGAACCTCATTAGGAAAAATCCTCAGAATCATGATGAGGAAAGGCATTAGTGAAAACCAGAGATGACACTTCTGCCTTGAGTAAAACAAAAAAAAGTGAAAGAAAATAAGATTAAAAAGAATAAAATAAAAACAAAAACAAAAACAAAATAAAATAATTTTTGTACTAACATTTTGTTTTTGTAGGTACTAGGGACTTCATTACTGCAACCATTTGCAGAGAAAAATCAACAGTCAACATCACCTTCAAAAAATATAGTAAGCATTTCCATCTTCATACATATCATTTTTCATTATTCCCATATTCTTATCATTTCCTATCATAATCATCCATATTCTTCATCCATGTCATACATACCACTTTCCATATCCAATTCATCTCACTTTATTTTTATTTTCAAAGCAAAAAGTCTATCAGATTATTCTATCATGTTGTTCTATAGGATTTTACAGAATAATCTACAAGGGAAATTCTAAAACAATAGGCAAGGAAACCAAATTGAAGACCGATATCAACAATTCAAGGATCAATATCAGAACAAGAAACACCTTCTCTATCCATCATTTGTCATCGATAAATCCTCAAGATAGTAGAAATCAAATCCTACATGATACTTTGTATCCTGTAGAAAATATTCTGCATGACAGAAACATATCTACAATATGTTTTGTATCCTATAGCATGATTCAAGGTCACGATATCCTACAAAATTATAGATATGATCTCAATAATATTCTACAGGAACTAACACGAAGACACACCACCTCCAACCACTTGCAACAAGCATATTAATGTGCATGCAAAGGTAAATAAAGGTTACATAACTATGTACCCTATATACATTTAAATAAGCCTCATACATACATATCTATGCTTATTTTATATGGTCGAGCATGCATAAATTCTAAAAGGTGGTGAAAACGAGGATGTTTATGTCTTGTCAGTGGGGGGTGGCATAATTCATTCCAAAATTTGAATTGACATGTGAAGATCGAATGGTTTAAGTGGAGGTTTACCAATTTGAGTGAGAAAAGGAATGAATTAAGGAATTATGAATACAAGTCGATTATTGTTGTATTGTTGCAACATGAAAACAATCTTTTCCACAATTTAAGGGTATAACTTAGAGTTAGAAGAATCGAAGTACCATTTTGAATGTGGAGAAGAATATTGGCTCTAGTCAGGTGGAATCAAGAATCCGAGCTCTCAGGAGAAGAGGGAAAGAAAAATAATAAGCTAGAGGACTTTGCAAGAAAGGAATTTCTATAGACTGCAGGTAACCATGAATCCCTAGACATATACAATTTTTCTTTTCAATCTCAAACATTTGTTGTATTCATTCCAATTTTCATGTGTTTTGACCCATGGTCACTTCTAAAACGTTTCATGGTCATTAAAAAAAAAGCAAGACATACCCTGCATAAACCTATTTTTCCCATAAGTTACAGTCATGTAGACTCTGTTATGAAATCGAACCAACGTCCTATGTGTCAATATCTCTCAGTCCAACAAATTTCTAAGTCCATGGTCGAATCCTCTTGACACTTAATTTTTTTATCCTTCTTAAAAAATACACCCTGTAGAATTTTCCATTTACAGAGTTCCTATAGAACTCTGTTTCTATTGGATCAACTGCAGAAAAGTATATCGACTTGGAATTTGTCAGATAAAAACCTCATCTCGCCCCTTTTCTTCAACAATTTTTTTTGCTAAATTGCCTGACCACCTACTTACCTAAAGACCAACCCAACTTATCACCCTCTCTAAGGGGAAAGTTGTTGGAGTATTTTTTAATATTGAGAGGGAAGGGGGGGGGTGAATCAATGTTATCCTTTTTCAACAATTTAAAACCACTTAATTATTAATTTTATCAAATCAAAACAAATGATTAACATAAAGGTACAATACATAGAATTTAAACTTGGAAAACCCAACTTCACAAATGTTCTTCTTATTTTCAATAAAGATTACATCTAATTTATGAGATCCAATTCAAAGGAAACACCAATTCCCTATTTTACTAGCAACAACTAGAAGGAGTTTGCAACCCCCTAGATTTTACCAATACCGACTGGAGGGAAGGACCAACTCCCTAGTTTCTTCAGCTATAACTGAAAATATGCTGCAACACCTTGGTTTACCAACTTCAACTAGAAGGAGGCTACAACCTCCTTTGCAGGCTCCAACCCGCCTTAGCACCACCAAACCTCATTTTTTATGATAAGTACTTCAATGTTCAAATATTCATAATCTTCTTTGTATTCTACTACACATCTTCATTTACTTTATTGGCCTTTGACTTTGTTATTGATATTCAAATTTCAAGCACATAGACACTCCCTCTTTCAACACAAATTTCCATTTATATAGTCTTCCAATGGTCATGTACAACTAAACAATTGCAACTCTTCAATATAGGAATGTATCTCTTCATTATAAGTATATGCATTTCCAATATAAGATATTAATCATAGTATTTTAATTAATACAATGTCAATGAACCATTGTGCCTTTTAGATCGTTTAGTCACGTTTTCAATTGGGTTTTGACTATCATGTTTTAATTCACTTTTTACCTTACCATAGTTAAATACCACCATGGTTTGCAAATACCATGTGCTCTTTTACTTTTTCCCTTTTTCTTTAACTCCACTTTCACTTTTACCTTTTTCTTTAATCCAATTTCACTTTTACCTTTTTCTTTATTGCAGTTTCATATTTACTCCTTTTTTACGTAAACTCCACTTCCACCTAACTTTTCAACTTTTGTTATTTATTAAAGTCATTTTTATATTTAGTCCAATTTCATTTCCACTTTTGCGTAAACTTTGTTTCCACTTAACTTTTCCTTTTTTGTATTTAAAGTGATACCAAGGTCAC
Organism: Picea sitchensis; assembly: GCA_010110895.2. Classification (NCBI taxonomy): domain Eukaryota; kingdom Viridiplantae; phylum Streptophyta; class Pinopsida; order Pinales; family Pinaceae; genus Picea; species Picea sitchensis. The sequence continues at coordinate 50,775 of SNQJ01S0113147.1, forward strand.
AATTATATTTAATCACTTACTAATATTTGACATATATTTGATCACTTACTAACCTTTGACATATATTTGATCACTTACTAACCTTTGACATCGATGCCAATTTATTCAACAATTGACTTCCTGAATGGATCTAACCATTGGTGGCTACTGGAAACTGTTTGGGTTTGAAGGGTTGTCCAACTTTGGCTTGGAAAAAATGATGACCAAAACTTGCTACGAAATATCGACTGCCATGTTGATATGATAGAATCAAGGGTTCTCAGTGCTGCATCAACAAATTTCCCCTCGACTACACTCTGAAATGATAGTACATGAGAAAGTATTCAAGAGGGAAACTCGCCAGTATTCATTTTGTTCATCACGATCCTGTCTCAACAGAATATACAGTGACCGAGACAACTAGACTCGCCTAGTGTAGTGATTGAAATTGTATTATTATTTCATTTTCATTCTTTCATTCTTTCAAAGAACGCGACCAAGCAATCTCCTATATTCTGGTAGTCCACTACATTGCTATAACTCAATATTCCTATATATTTTACTAAAGTTCCATGTCATACTCCACTATGGTACTTCTTGTCTTCATGTTCACATCAATGCCAACACAATATTTCCATCAATCGCCACCTTTGGCATTGATGGAAACACATCGTAAAACAAAATTCTCCCCTAACAATGAGTATTTGTTTTACCATTCTTTTATCCCCCTTTGACATCAATGTCAAGGCCTTTGATACCATAATGAGGTTCATCCACAATTGTATACTGCTCATCCTTCTTTTGTTTTGAGTGACATTTCTTGTCATATTTGTTTTTTGCTCCCCTTGTCAACAACACTTTATTTTTTCACTGAACCTTTTTCCATCCTATATTTTTTATAGCTCCCCCTGTCATCATGACTTTTTTTTATTATTATTATTGTGGGGAGAACACTCCCAACTTTTTCCTTATATGTTCAAATGCTTCTTTATGCAGGGCTTTAGTGAATATGTTTGTTCCTTTGAACTAACATAATCCAATCTAACCTTTTTGTCACTAACTTTCTCTCTCAAGAAATGATACTTTATGGGTATATGTTTGATCTTTGATTGCATTACTAGATTCTTGGAGATGTTGATGGCACTTGTATTGTCACAATAGATAGGTTTCAGTTGATTACATTCAATTTTAATACCCTCCAATGTTTGTATCATCCATAAGATTTGAGTGCAACATTCAACAACTGTAATATATTCGGCCTTTGCTGTAGATAGTGAAATTGATGATTGTTGTCTACTTGATCATGAGACTAGACATTCCCCTAAGAAAAATGAATTTCCACTAGTACTATTTTTGTCATCCACACTACCATCCCAATCAACATCTGTGTAATAAATTAGTTCAAATCGTTTATTCCTTGGATACCTTAAAGTTTGGTGTTCCCTTAAGATATCTAAATATTCTCTTGATAACCATCACATGTGATTCCTTGGGAGATGACCGAAATATTTCCACCATTCCTACTTCTTGCATGATATTCGGTCTGTATGTATTCAAATATAGTAGGCTCCCAACCATAGATCTGTAGAGAGTTGAATCTACAGAAGGTGACTCATCTTCCTTGTTGAGTTTGCAATTGGTTCTCATTGGAGTGCTAACAGGTGCACTTTTAGCCATTTCAAATTTTTTAAGTATCCCTTTCAGGTATTTGGACCGAGCAATAAACATTCCTTTAAGTGACTGAGTGATTTGAAGTCCAAGGAATAAATTTAGCTATCCAATCATAGAAATTTCAAACTCTTTTGACATTTCTTGAGCAAATTTAGGACTTGATTCATCATTGTTGCAGCCAAATATGATGTCATCCACATAGACCAATGTGACTAACAAAATATCTTTTTCAATTCTAAGATAGATATTATTTTTAGACATGCCTCTTGTGAATCCTTGTTGCAACATGTACTTATCTAGTCTTGCATACCATGATATGGGTACTTGTTTAAGGCTATACAGTGCCTTCTTCAATCTATACACTTATTCTTCTTTTATTGGTTATTCAAATCTTTATGGATGCTCTGTGTAGACTTATTCTTTTAGGTCTCCATTCAGTAATGTAGACTTTACATCCATCTGATAGACTTTAAAATTCTTAAAGCATGAGTATGTTAGAAATAATATGATGGATTCCATTATTTCAAGTAGAGCAAAGGTTTCTTTAAAGTCAATAAATTCTACTTGTGCATACCCTTTGCACACCAATCTTGCTTTATTTCTTATAACTTGACCATCTTCATTAAATTTAATTTTAAAAATCCAGTTGGTCCCTACCACATTTTTATTTTTTGGTCTTGGGACAAGTTCCTAGGTCTAGTTTTTCTCTATTTGATCCATCTCTTCATTCAGGGATTTGATCCAGTCTTCATATTTACTAGCATTTTCAAATGTTTTGGGTTCTATTAAAGATAGTAAGGCTTGTTTTGATTTGTACATTAGTTTTCTTCTGGTTTCAACTCCAACACTTTTATTACCAAGGACCAGAATTTTCAGATGATCTCTTTATACTCTCCTTGTTGGTTCTTTTGTATCTTTTCTTGGTGACTCGTCTTCAATGTTTTGTTGTGATTATTCTTCTTCCTTTTCTTATTCACATTGTGATTCTTCCTCTTGTATATTTATACTTTCTTCATCATCACCATTTCTTATTCTTTCATTAATTTTTGGATTAACTTGAGATTTGATCCCTTTTGTTTTTAGATCATCTACTTTTACATTTGCACTTTCCACAATCTTGTGTAGCCTTAGATTATAACATATGTAGGCCTTTTTGGTGGATGAGTAACCAATAAATATGCCTTCATCGGTTMTAGAATCATATTTTCCTAGTTTATCATCATCTCTCTCTATGTAGCATTTTCTCTCAAAAACTTTGAAGTGCTTAACTAATGTTGGCTGCCATACCATAACTCATATTTTTTTTTTGATAGTTAACTCTAAGTTTTCCTCTGTTAATTATGTATATAGTTGTATACAATTATTCTCTCCAATATATCTCTGGTAGCTTGGATTCATTTAGCATAGWTTTGGATGCCTCTTGAATYGTTCTATTTTTCCTTTCAGAAACTCCATTTTACCGAGGAGTCCTTGGAGCAGAAAAGTGTCTTTTGATTCCASGAGTTTCACAAAATTCATTGAATTTGTTGGAAGTAAATTCCCCTCCATGTCTGACCTGAGACACTTGATTTTGATATGAGTCTCATTTTCATCTAGTTCTTTGAAAGCTTTAAATTTTTCAAAAGCTTYWAATTTTTCTTTAAGAAAACACACCGAGGTCRTTCTAGTATAGTCATCAATGAATCAAATAAAATAATATTCTCCTTGTATAATCTTTGTTCTTGTTGGCCCACATAGGTTAGTATGAACAAGTTCTAATGGTTTAGAGGTAGAATACTCTTTCGTATTGAATCTTACTTTTGTCTTCTTTTCATGTTGGTAGTGCTTACAAAAATGGTTTGAAGGTTTTGTAATTTTCAACATACGTCTCACAACTTCCTTGTTATTTACTTTTACCAGATTATCAAAATTTATGTGTTCCATTCTTCTATGTGATAGCCAATTTTCATCTATTTTACTCATGCAACAATTTTTTTATTTTTTTTTGTATTTAAGATATAAACATCACTTGGTTTCCTTGTTGTAGTAGTTACTGTAGATTAATTGGGTTGGTTTTCAATGATGTCAACCCTTAAAGCAAGTCTGGTAGAAAATTTTGGTAGCCCCAACAATATGGATAAGTGACTCAATATTATTTGAGGTATAAAGGTAAAAAGATCAATGTATTGGTACGTAAGACTATTCTATATGGATAGTACATGTCATTCCATTTCCAGTGATATGTGGAACCCCACATGACTCCTCACGGTTAGAGAGTTATGGCCTTGTGAAGTTGGAGAACCATCATGCGTTATCTAGAAGCCCCTAGAAGGTCAATGAAGTCAATTTATTCTAGAAGCTCCTAGAATAATTGTACTAGTCAAAGTGGTTGTAACTAGGAGTTAATCATGGGTTAAGTTGTTGAAATAAGAAAATAATTAAAAGTAAACTAATTGCAACTAGAAGTGGAGATTTTACTATTTGTGGATAAGGTAGTTGTAAGTGGACAAAGTGGTTAGAAGTGGGTTAGCCCCCAAAATAAGAAAGTTGGCTTATTTTTGTTAGAAGGTAACCCCTTGAGGAAGATAATTGGAGAGTATAAATAAGAGAGCAAGGGTCTCCTATTAGAACCTATTGAGAACATTTAATATCTATCATTTTGCAAGGTTTATTGCAGGTATTCATTGATACATCCAAAGTTACAAAATTCTGCGGTAGCAAGAAGGGTTGACGATGAAAGTTTCAAAGTTCCAGAAATACTGAAAAAAAACCGTAGTTTTTGAGGTGTACGCAGGCTGCAGTGGAAGAGGTCGCGTAGATATTTTGGCTGGTAGCAAAGGAGGTCATGTATAGTTGGAAAATCCATGAAATATTGAGTTGTTGAGAGTCCCAAGTTCTCAAAGTCTGAAAGCAAGTTCCTAGGAAGGTCTACAATGATCATGTACAACAGATCTATCTACAGGTTCAAAAGGTATGTCATATTCTTATGTGTAGTTGGATATTGTTGTCTACATGAGATATGGTTATGGGAGTTTGAGGATTTTCCCTAGAGAGGTTGTTGGTTCTATGGAACTTATTGTATGAGATAGATCTATAAAAATAAAACACTGGTATGTCTGGTATTCAATATTACTACATCTTGTTGGGTTGAGTGTTGAGGAATATCTTGTATTTCTTGGTACATGGTTGAGGGATTTTGGTTGTGATGTGTTGGTGAATTTTTTTGTGTAGTTTGAGGCTGCATATTAGTGAGGTTTTTGATGTTTAGTCCATGTGAGGGTTATTACACTTGATCATGATTGTATACACATGTATGGCTCATGACTAGAGAGACATAGATGCACTTTGTTAAGGGATATGTATGATGATGTATGCATAGGGAACAACTACAAATTGGACACAACAATGGGTTACATTTTGATGTGATAGAGGGAACAAAGTGTTCGAGTTCTAGAAAGGTGAAAAACCTAGTTTTCTGAAGGTGCACACAAACTGTAGTATAGATAGGCCACGTACATATGTAGGATGCAGTATATACAGGTCACACACATATGTGAGATGCAACATATACAGGTCACGTACCTGTTGGTATTTGTTGGTATAGGATGACTTATGGTACAAGTTTATTGCAGGCTTTTTGTACAGGTTGGTTACAGGTTGTTGGCAAAAATTGTTACATGTTTACAATGATATATATTACAATGAAAGTGTGGCAATGGTTTCATCATTTTGACACTTATATTTCAGGGTGGTTGGATGGGGAAAGTATAGGTGGCTGTACTCACCTTCTGGCTGTAGCTGGAGAACATAGGGGGTTGTAGCCTCCTTCTATATGTAGCCAGAGAATTGGGGAGTTGGAGCCTCCTTTGTAGCCTGAAAATATAGAGGGTTGGATCCTCCTTCTAGTTGCAATTGAAGAACAAAGGAAGTTGGTGCTTCCAATGAATGTAATTCTTAAATACATATAATAAAAGGAATTCTATGGTTTTATCTCGCATTGGTTTTCCACATAAAAATATTGGTGTACTGTGTTAACACATAAGATTGTATGGGTCAAGAAATTCACCTTGGTTTTGTTTTTGAGTCATAAGGTTTATAGGACATGGGATTTGAGTCTTTAGGTTGTAATCATAAAGTTAGATTTGGTTTCAAAACGAATAAGGTTATGTCTAGCCTTGGTCTAAAGTTTGAGCTATGTGATTGTTTTTATGAAAATGATCATGTCAAGGAGGATTTATGGTTTTCAGATCCTACAATTTAACCATTTATTAAAGGATTATATCATACCATAAAATAACAACCTCCTCGAAGTGTGCGAGCTATGTTTGACAAGTGATGCGAACTGGTTAAAGATGAGATTTGGAGGTTCGGCTACTTGTAGACACCCTCAGGAAATTTCAAAGATACCAACATCAAAATCAAGACCATCAGGTACTACCTGAGGGTTTTCATCCTGTTTGAAGGTCAATAAAGTGGTTTTGGATGTTTTTTCCTTTTGGTGCTGTGAACTGGCACTGCGAACTGGTTAAAATGGAGAGTTGGAGGTTCGACTACTTGTAGACACCCTCAGGAAATTTCAAAGATACCAACATCAAAATTAGGACCATCAGGTAATCCATGAGGGATTTTATCCCATTTGAAGGTCAAGAAAGTGTTTTGGATGTTTTTTCCTTTTGGTGCTGCGAACTGGCACTGTGAACTAGCAGATAGTGGCGATGCAAACTCATTTCCTGTAGTACTTTCTTCTAAACATTTGATCATAAATCCAAAATGGTGATGTGGGTTTTTTCTGAATTTTTTTGTGGGGTAGAATGATAATGACATTGACTTGCTGACCAAATTTCAGCCTAACAAATTTTGCAATTCAAGAGATATAATTAAAACACCAGTGCGTTGAAAACTCTTTGTTTTTCATAATTGTTGGATATTCGCCTTGTTTGGAGGTTTCCACCTGCCAAGGAAGGTTCAAATGGTATCCTAGGAGTTATTTGGATATGAGGGACATGTTTCCCATCTCCATATCAATCAGGATGACTTGTTTCAAATGGAATTTATCATCATAGATAAAGTCCCAAAAAAATAAGAATTTGTTAGGATTTTGTTGGAATATTTTGTAATAAGACTCCTAAATGGAGGAGGATCCTATGTAACTCCTTGGTTCATACCTGCTTAGGGTAGATATAGATTATTCATTATAAAAGAAAGGATTTTTGATGAGAAAAGGGTTGGATTCATGAACTAAGAGAGGAGAGAGTTGGAGGAGAAGTTTAGCTACTCATTTGTAAGCCTGAGGGCCTGTTGTAATTAGCATTTCTTCCATTAAAGATTCATGAGAGTTGTTTATCAGTTTGTCATATTTTTTTTCTATTTCTTTTGTTAACTTATTGATTGAATATATTGCAGGTTTTGAGGATCAAAGACTACCTTTAATTAACGGATCCCCGAGAAACAAAAGATTTGTTGTAGATGGTGTATTAATCATTGTTTTTATTCAAGCTTCTTTTAAATCTATTCTATAGAGAGGATCTATGTTTAGTATACATTCTTCTAATTGTTTAATTTCCTTTCTTATAATCATCATCATATAAACTCTTAAGATGATATTTAGCTTGATTTCCTTTAGTCTACATAGTGCTTTGACTCCATGCCCAATGGTAGATCACTGATCTACAATCATATTATTGTCCTCCTCCTTGTTCTTTCTTACTGATCCACTCAATTTTAAATTGATTTAATTTTTCAGGTTCGATGTTAGGGAAGAGACCTCCGATTTTGATATTGTCATATAATAGATATTTTTTTCCTATTGTGTAAACCATATTTAAGACACTTTGTTTCTAAATCCTTACTTGCTGGTCTATAATTTGGGATTGCCTTATGTGATTGACACCTTTTCTAAGTTTTCCTCATCCATATGTCACCTTGATATAAAAAATTATCTATAAATTATGATGGGTATTGGTCTTACACTCATGACAGTCTACGTGTGACTCCTAGTGCTAACATACTGTGTATGTGTATTATTGCTCATTGTTCATGGTTCATTTATTATGCACTTGTTGAATGATAATGGTAAATTGATCATAAAGATAAACAAGACTTATATACTGTGGTTAAAAAGGATTGAAAATATCTATTACTGATTCACCCCCCCTCTCAGTAATCAAAAAATTGCTTCCAAAATCAATGTAACCACTGAGTGGTAGATCATGGAGAGAAACAATATGTATAAAAATGGAATACCACAGTTTGATGGACAAAACTATGCATTTTGGAGTAGAAGGATGAAAACATATGTACAAGCACAAGTATTTGAGGTTTGGAAATCAATTGTAGATGGATATAAAGAACCTACTGTTCCTTCAACAAATGAAAACATAAGGAAACTCAGTCTAAATAATTCAAAAGACAAAAATGAACTTCTGAATGGTCTGGTTGATTCAGTATATGTCAAAGTTATGCATTGCAGCTCCGTAAAGGAGATTTGGGACAAACTTTAGAATGTTTATGAAGGAGACACAAAAGTCAAGGTATCCAATCTTGAAACTTACATAGGTCAATTTGAATTGATGAAGATGAAAATATTGCAACCTACTTCTTATGAGTAGATGAAATAGTGAATGCAAATAGAGGATTGTTAGAAGAAGTAGATGAATCTATAATTGTTCAAAAGGTACTAAGATCTCTTCCAATGAGATTTAATCCTAATATATCAACACTAGAAGAAAGAACATTTTTGGATTCAATAAGCATGGATTAGTTACATGGAATTTTCACATCCCATGAAATGAGAACTGAACAGAAGAATCTAGTTACAAAAGAAGAAAGATTCAAAGCATCCAAGAAGTCAAAGAAAAAGGGAAAACAAAAGGAAATGTCAGATAGCAATAGTAGTGACATCTCATAAGACGATGAAGAAGTAGCCAAGTTCGTTAGAAGACTAAAAACGAGAACCGATGGAAAATATAGAGGTAAGCTTCCATTGATTTGTTTTAATTTTGATGGTATTGGCCATTTCGCTAAAAAATGTCCCCATAAGAAAAATAAAATAAATGAATAAGATGATTCAAATAGAAAACAAATATACAAAGGAAAAAGAAACATAAATAAATTTATCAAGAAAATCGTTTGCACCAAAGAAGACATCATCTCATTAGATGAAGATGAAGTCAGTGAAAGTGATACAAAAAGGGTTCTATTCATGGAAGTAGAATATTTTGATGAAGAAGAATATGAAGAGGAAGAATTCAACTACAAACAAGAACTATCGAGTGCCATAGAAGTTATAAAAAGGGAGAAGAAGAAAAACAAGTCACTATAGACATAACTGAAAAGAAAAGAGGAAATTCAAAATTCAAACTCCGAAGAACTAGAGTAGGTGATCACTAAATTAAAAATCCAATTTGAAGAAGACAAAAGAATTGAAGAATCACTCAAAGAATGGTTTGAAGAAAAAGACATGATCATTGGAGGTTTGGATGCATATATTGTTACATTGAGAAAAATATACCTTCAAAAGAAAAAATTGCAGAATAACTCTAAAGTTTTGGACGAGATTATTAGTAGTCAAAGGACAAATCATGACAAGTATGGACTCAGATACAACTAGGCAAAAAATGGATCAATATCCAAAACAACAGATCAATAAAACAAAACCAAGAAGCTATGCAGAGATAGTCAGAGGAGACAAGAAATTTCACAAGGAAGATCACAGAGGCAATTATCCACCCAAAAGATTCATATTTCAGAATCAATGACAGTTAGAAACAAGAAGGCCTCAAGAAGAAGAAGGGTTCATAAGAGTAACTCATTTTAGAAGATCTACATCTCCCAGGTATCAAACTATCTTTCTTGGTTTATGTTATTCATGTAACAATTTTATACATAAGGATGTGAATTGCAGAGATAATAATAGGAACAGAGAAAACCACGAAATTTATGCACGAAATGATTATTCAAGAAGACCTAGTGAAACACAGAACATAAAGTATAATATATTTGAATCCTTGAGTACTGATATGGAATGCTACAAGTGAAAAACAATTGGACACATGGCCAAATATTGTAGAATGGCAATTCCTCCAAGAGAATCACAATAGAATAACAACAGTCACAGACAAGAACCTCAAAGAATATGGATAAGAAGGAAAAATCAGTTCAACAACGAAGAATGCACACTTGTTCTACAATCTAAACATGAGAAACATGGTTGGTATATTGACAATGGTTACTCAAAGCACATTACAGGTGATGAGGACATGTTTCTAACCTTGAGAAAGGAAAGAGATGGATCAATCTCCTTTGGAAACGATGACTCAACTAGAATCATTGGAAGATGCATAGTCAGAATTGGAAACATGGATACCAAGGAAACAAATGTTCTACTAGTGGAATATATGAACTATAATATTCTAAGTGTAAGTCAAGTGTGTGACCAAGGTCATAAAATTGGGTTTGATTCCCAGAAGTGTGAGATAAGAAAATCAATTTCAGGAAGATTGGTTGCAACAGTTGTAAGAACTTCAGGCAACATATATATATATTAAGTGAAATTGGAAATGAAAAATGTTGTCTAGGAAAGGAAGATGAATTTTGGCTATGGAACAGAAGAATGGGTCACATAAAATTTGATAACCTTTTCAAAGTCAACAGAAAGGAAGCAATCATAGAAATTCCCTAGATCACGAATCTAATCAACACCTTATTCAAGCATTTTCAACAAGGAAAGAAAACAAACACCAAGTTCAAATCAAATGAATACTCCACAACAAGACTGATGGAAATTATGCATAATGATATAGTTGGACCAACTAGAATGAAGGGTTTAGAAAGTGAGAAATATTTTATGTTATTGGTTGATGATTATACAAGGATGACCGTAGTTTGTTTTCTTAGGAAGAAGTCATAAGCATTCGAGAACTTCAAGATATACAAGGAAATGGTTGAAAATGAAATGGATTCAAAAATAAAATGTTTGACATATGATAATGAAGGAGAGTTTACTTCAAAGGAAATTATGGATTTCTGCATCAAGCATGGGATAAAAATGAAATTCTTCATTGCTAGGACACCACAACATAATGGAGTTGTTGAAAGGAAGAACAAAACAGTACATGAAATGGCTCAAAGTATGTTAATGGATTCCAAGTTGATAGACGTCTTTTGGACACATGAAGTGCATACAACAATTCATATTAAGAATAGATTTATGCTCAGAAAAAATTGTGATAAAACTCACTACTAGCTATGAAAATGAATACCAACGAATATGAAGAACTTCAGAGTCTTTGGAAGCAAATGCTACATAAAAAAAAATGATTGCAGAATGGGAAAGTTCGATTCTCGTGTGGACAAAGGAATACATGTTGGGTATTCAATGAAAATGAACACATAAAAATGTTTCAATATAAGGCTCAACAAAGTTGTGGAAATCATCAATGTGACGGTTAATGAGACAAGTGGACAAAAAATAAAGGAAGAAGAAAAGGAGTCAATGGAATAGGTTCATGGAGAAGAAGGAAAGGATGAAGAAGTAGCAGAAGGGAAGATGAACAAGACTAGTTAGAAGCATAAGAGAAAGAATAAAAAGACCCTCAAGTGCCTCCAAGACACCTAGCAAATGAATACAAAAGAATAATCCATCGGATCATATTATCGAGAAAAAATATACAGGAGTTGATACTAGAAGAATTCATTCACCAGAACAACTACACCTAGAACTCTTATCCTTGATTGAGACAAGAATATTTGAAGAATACAACAAGAATGAGTTCTGGATCAAATCCATGGATGAAGAGTTGGATCAGATAGAGAAGAATAACATTTGGGAATTTCTTCCAAGGCCTTGGTACAAGAATGTGATCGACACAAAGTGGGTCTTCAGAAACAAATTGAATGAATATGGACATGTTAGGAAGAACAAAGCTACATTGGTATGTAAAGTATATTCTCAGGTTGAAGGTATCGACTTTGAAGATACATTTTCCCCAGTTTCCAGAATGGAATCAATCAGATTGATCCTATCTTATGCATGTTCCAAGAATATTAAAATGTATCGGATGGACGTGAAATCACCTTTATGAATGGGGAACTAGAAGAAGAAATCTACATTGAGAAACCATAAGGATTTAAGTTGTCAGAGAGTGAAAATTATGTTTTCAGGTTGAAGAAGGCCTTGTATGGTCTCAAATAGGCCCCCAGAGCATGCTATTCCAGACTTGGTAGATATTTACAACATCAAGGGTTCGGGAAAGGAAATGCAGACATCAACCTCTACATCAAGGTGAATCAAGATAGTATTTTGTTAATTGAAGTTTCTGTTGATGATATTATCTTTGGAAGTGATGATGAAATGATGAGCCATAAATTTGCAAAGGATATACACAATGAATTTGAAATGTCATTACTTGGAGAATTATCCTATTTTTTGGGTCTTCATATATGTCAAAGAAACCAAGGCATTTTTATTTCTCAAACCAAGTATATAAGAGAAATGCTAAAAAGGTTCAGAATGGAAGATTGAAAACTAGTCAATAATCCTATACTAACAATTTTAAAGTTAAGTAAATATGATGATTCAAGGTCTATAGATCAGAGGCAGTACAGGTCAATGATTGGCAGCCTACTTTATGTGACAACATCCATACTAGATGTAATGTAGGTAGTTGGACATGTGGCACGATTTCAAGAAACAACAAAGGAATCACATGTTCTAGATATAAAGAGGATATTCATATATCTCAAGGGTACAAAAGAGTGTGGATTATGGTATCCAAAAGGAAAGGATCTATCACTTATTTATTTCCTACACATATGTAGATTGGGCAAGTTGCATTGATGACCTAAGAAGTACAAGCGAAGCAACGTTCTACTTGGGTGAGTGTTTGGTATCTTGGATAAACAAGAAACAATCTTCAGTATCATTGTCTACATTTGAAGCATAGTATATTGTAGAAACACCATATTGTACACATGTTATATGGATGAAATAAACATTGATAGATATATAGGTTGAGTATGATGAGCCCATTCTGATATATTGTGATAATACAAGTGCCATCAATATCTCAAAGAATATAATGACACACTCCAAGATGAAGCACATTCCAGTCAAGTATCATTTTCTACAAGAACGAGTTGTAGAGAAGAACATTCAAGTTGAGTATGTTGTAACCAAAGAACAAATTGGATACATCTTTACAAAACCGCTTCCAAGGGAAACCTTTGAGTATCTTCGTCAGAAACTTGGAATATTTTCTTCCCCACATTGGATTTTGAATGTTGTTCTTATATGTCTTAGATTTACATGAGGAAGCACCACAAAGAGGACAATTCAGTTTGCGGGAGCAATTTCAGGAAGAGTTTAGTTAGGGGGAGCAACCCCAAGGACAGTTTAGTTAGGGGGAGCAACCCCGATGGAAAGTTTCCTTTTCCATTGATGTCAAAGGGGGATATTGTTGATTAATTGGGTTGGTTGTCATTGAAGTCAATGCTTGAAGCAAGTTCGGTAGAAAATTATGGTATCCCCAACATTATGGATAAGGGACTCAATATTTTTTGAGGTATAAAGGTACAAAGATCAATGTATTTGTAGGTAAGACTATTCTATATGGATAATACATGTCATGCCATTTCCGGTTATATGTGGAACACCAGATAACTCCTCACAGTTAGAGAGTTATGTCCTTGTGAAGTTGGAGAACACTTATGAATTATCTAGAATCCCTTAGAAGGTCAAAGAAGTCAATTTATTGTAGAACCTCATAGAAGAAGTTTACTAGTCAAAGTGGTTGTAACTAGGAGTTAATCATGGGTTAAGTTGTTTCAATAAGAAAATAATTAAAAATAAACTAGTTGGAACTAGAAGTGGAGAGTTTACTATTTTTTAATAAATTGGTTGTAAGTGGACAAAGTGGTTATATGGGTTAGTCCCATAAATAAGGAAGTTGGGTTAAGTTAGTTAAAAGGTAACCCCTTGAGGAAGCTACTTGGAGAGTATAAATAAGAGAGAATGGGTCTCCTATTATCACCTATTGAGCACATTGAATATCTATAATTTTTCAAGGTTTATAGCAGGTACTCATTGATACAACTGAATTCACACAAGTTTGAGGTAGCAAGAAGGGTTGACGAAAATTTTTTCAGAGTTGCATAAATACTGAAAAAAAACCACTAGTTTTTGAGGTGTACGTGGGCTGCAGTGGAAGAGGTCACGTACATACGTGGGATGGCAGTAAAGGAGGGCACATACAGTTGGAAAAGCCATGAAATCTTGAGTTGTTGAGAGTGTCAAATTCTCATATTCTGAAATAAAGTTCCCAAGAAGGTCTACAATGATCATGTACAACAAATCTATCTACTGGTTCAAAATGCATATCATATTATTATGTGTAGTTAAATATTGTTGTCTACATGATATATGGTTATGGGAGTTTGAGGATTTTCCATAGAGAGCTTATTGGTTGTATGTCACTTATTGTATGAGCTAGATCTATAAAAAAACATCATTGGTATGTCTGGTATTCATTATTGCTACATCTTGTTGGGTTGAGTGTTGAGGCATATCTTTTATTTCTTGGTACATGGTTGAGGGATTTTGGTTGTGATATGTTGGTGAATTTGTTGGTGTATTTTGAGGCTGCATGTCAGTGGGGGTGTTGATGTCTAGTCCATGTGAGGGTTATTACACTTGATCATGATTGTATACACATGCATGTAACTTGACTAGAGAGACATAAATGCACTTTGTTACAGGATATGTATGATGATGTATGCATAGGGAAC